>VURO01041466.1:0-12101 GCA_015108175.1 Pelvicachromis taeniatus
TGTTAGAACAAGGCAGCTAAGGGAAGTCGGCAAGTCAGATCCATATCTTCAGGATAAGGATTGGCTCTAAGGGCTGGGTCGGTCGGGCGGCGGTGCGCGGCCCACTTTGCGGGGCTCTTCCGAGGCTGGTGGAGCAGTCGCTCCGTTGCCCTCCACCTGCAAGGCGGGCCGTGCACCGCCGCTACTAGCAACTAGCCCGCTACCGCTACTAGCCCGCTCGCTAGTGCTACTTGCCCGCTCGCTAGCGCTACTAGCCTGCTAGCACACCTGCGGCTTTTAGTCTGGTGCGGCTAATGTATGAACAAAATATGATTTTTTCATAATTTCAAGTTGTGCGGCTAATATTCAGGTGCGCTCTGTAGTCCGGAAAATACATTAATCATCTTAGTACATGTAAATAATCCATTACAGTTTACAGCTGATCTTTTCCCCTCCCTACATGCATATTTTGTGCTATTCATTCACCGAAAAAGCAATTAAACACACAATAATCAAAGATGAATTTGACTAATGGCAGAATTTTTCTTTTCAAATATCTATAAGTAATGTGAATACTTTCATTTGTATAACTTCTATAACTGAAACTGGACCTCGTGTCTCTTGTGCTGGCCTCAGTTTTCTTTCTCTCCCTCACACGTTGATGCCATGATAGCCGTGCATACGTTTATGGATTTAGAGCACATTCAAAATAGCAAAACGCATGAAGAAAATTATCATCTCATTACATGCAATTCAATCAATTAGAGGGTCATTGCATGAAAAATCAGTCAGTGCCTCCCACCTGAGCCCTCCAAATCAGATGATTTATTTTGTTCAATTTTTTTTTTGTACATATAATCAATGAAAGCAGGAAAATATTTACCTTCATTCTACAGAGCTTCACTGGTTTACATGTTCTTGGAGTACAACTTTTACACGTTTTACTCCCACATAACATCTTGCAGGAGAAAAAAACATGACATTTTGCAGGCAGAAAAACACATTTACTCTCTTTTATAAGCTGCAATCACACCAGTGTATCATTTATTTTCTGTCAGATTAAGATGAATTTACAAAATGACGCTAGGTTGTTTTTGTTTTTTTATTCTTCTAGATCATTTACAGTAAACTTTTAAGTAGACTGAAGCGGTTGATATTTACAATGTGCCCTTTAAAACTAATTGAATTGATGGCACCATATGTTACGCCCCGTGAGTGCAAATACTGTTTAACCTCAGTGACCAAAAGAGGCGATTATTAGAATACGCTCATGTTAATGTTAAAGGCACTAATGAGAAAATATTAGAGTTTTATTGTTGTCGGCATTTTTGTTCATCAGGATTGTGTGTCTCCCATATGTCTTGAATATTTCAGCTTTGTAGCAGAACATGCAAATGGTTTTGCACTGTTGGTAATTAAAATGGAACCTTCACACCTCATGTGTGACAGGAGTGACACATGCAAATTGTGTAACACATTCACACATACCCACATGCCATACAAACAAGGCTTGATTGTATATGGAGCAGAATTTATTGCCGCCTCACAGAGGTACCAACAAAAAGTCACCCACGTACTGACACGCATAGGTACACCAGTCCACACACAAGCATGCAAAAACCTATTTGTCATTATGGCAGCTTATATTTCATGCAGCCACACACAGGGACGTCAAACAAAATTTAGCACAGATACTACAGAATTTTTTTTTCAGGCTCAAACAAACACGAACACAGAAACAAACACACACTCAGCAACTCAGGTATTAGGGAGTATTTACTGCAGCGCAACATGCCGGTGTAATTCAAGTGGAATGTCCATTAGAGCAGAGAACGGATCTTTTCACAGTATAAGTCATAGTAATGAACTCCAGCAGAACTCCCTGCAGTGTCATACATCAACACGCTGAACAGCATTTCGACTCTCAGAGACAAAGTAGTGTTGTAAAACCAGCGCGTCTTAGTAAAGGAATGTTTTAGCAAATTTTAGTGCTATCTAAAATCTAATTAACTGTGCTGAGAACATCTTTGGGTATTATAATTCACAGCAACAAGTTTTGCCACCAAGATCTCAGGACTCAGTAGCACTGCAATTTGCATCTTGCAGTGAGAATTATATAACACAAGGCTTTTACTTTCAGTGTCGCATGTTTTGCAACATTTTCCTCTTTAAATTCTGCAACATTGGTGACTATACAGCACGTTTTATCATTACGTCAGCATTTTTTTTTTTTGTGCGATTTATAATGAAGTACTTGAGTAATTGAGAGAGCAAGACGGTGACAGTGTAGCCTCACAATACTTCTATGTTTCCTAGGTAACAGGACTGTCATTGTACTCTACGTCAGCAGCTGAAAGTATTTTGTAGATTAGGCAGAAGGCCAGTGTAAACATGTACAGTGTTTAACCAATTTATTAGACCACAAATTTAAGCCAGTTAGCTGCACTGAATTAACAGTGTTGATGTCATGGTTCTAGGTTTTTGACCCAGTGATTAATTTATAGACTTTCAAGTATAAAAAAACAAAAAACATTTCTGTTTGAATTTTAGTTTCTCTCTAGGAGGAAGATTCCTAGGCTGGAGGAAGGTTCCTAGGCTGTGTGCCTGACGCGCCCATAGACTGTTGCTTCACCTGAGGCTTCCCTCCAGACTGTTTCTACTCCTGCTAATCCTGAGTACCTTCAAGTATACTGAGCCAGCCAAGCTCAAGCGTCCAGAGCCAGCTAACTCTGAGCAATCTTAGCAGTAGGAATTTACTAGAGATAACATCTCCTATTTGATTTGCTTGATGAGTTGATGGTAGAAGGAAGAAAAGTTTGGATAGAGTAGAATCAGAAGAATCTGATCTGACTCTCCACAGTGTATCTAAGTGAGCACTGTACGTAATGCTGAGGCTGAAACCTGTAAAAGAAAACCTGTGGGCAGCTACAAAATAGCTGTCTGGGAAGTGAAGAATCAAAAGAAGGAAAAAAGAATTGAACATAACATTGACTAGCCTTTTTTCTGAGGGAAATGTTGGGTTTGAGAGAACAGAGGAGCAAAGAGGGAGATTTTGTAGTGAAAATTGTCTCTTTTGCTAATCCCATTTCATGCCAGCTCAGTCCCACTCTCTGGAATATTCTGAAATTTACACAAAGCGCCTGAGGAGGGAGTGAAAGATGGGACAGAAGGGTACAGAGGTAAAAAGAGAAAAGAATGAGTGTGAGAGACAGAAGTGAGTGGAAATACTTTGAGAATGACAGAGCCGGAGGGACAGAAATGGAAAATGGCCACAATTGAAATTCTGCTGCTGCAGTCCATCAAAGCGTGGCCTGGACATGGTCTACTTGCTCTTAACCCCTGTAGTTCCAAAGGGAGCAAGACGATAGGTTTAAGCCTCCGTTATATTTAACATCACTTCCTGCCTTGTACTTCTACACAAGTCTAACACTCTTAACGGTGCTATGCGCTCGACCACTACTAACAATGAAAGCACTGCCCTATCGTGTGTTTAGCCTTTATGAGAAGTAGGGAAATGATAACAAGAGCTCAAACTGTCTCATACACCCTGATAATGTGTGCTCAAGCACTGGTAATGTAGTTTGTTGCTTTAGTTCAGGAGGTCTTATCTAATCTATGATATGTCTAGTGTAGCAATAGTGCTGTAGTATAGCTCTGTGAGATCTAAGTTGTCAACACTGATGACCCTAAACTTAACCCTATGTATCAGAATGTGACATTTTGTCTGGTTTATTAATTGTTCCCCTGTCTTGTAAGATAAGAGGCAAAGAAAGGACGTGTAAATTAAAATTTAAATGACATGCATGAAAAGCTATTTACACTTCCATATTTGTCAAAGTTAAAGGAAAGAAAACTTTGACTCTTGGTTTGAAAACGGAAACTGACAATGTTTTGTTGACTGATTCATGCACCCCAGACAAACGTGCAGTGCTGTATTGTCAGGTGACTTCCTGTTTTTCTTCTTTCTGCATTCTTACAGCCACTGGATGACACATTAAAACGTGGGTGGAGATGTCATATCCTTAATTTATCCTTAACAGTACATTTAGTACAATTTATTTATTTTTAGGTACAGAAAAATAATGTTCAGCGAATGCATTAGTGCTCTGAAAGAGACAAAAACCACATATGAAAATTGACTTCGCAGCTTGTTTCAGTTCTGTGTTTTGTTACTTTCAATAGCAGTGGCTGCTGAATATCATCTCCCCCTTTGAACTTCTTCTGAACTTCAGAAAGCCTCCGTCTTTCATGCTTTCATTTTACATCAACATAAAGACATTTTCGTTGTTGTTGCTGTGACTGAAAAATGAAAATAATTTTCTCTTTTTTTGATATTTTGTTTTCTGTGAAGAATTTGAGTTGTTTGCTGACCTTGTGCCAGTGTCTGAGCCTCTGTGTCCATTATCAGATGTGTAAACTCACGGAAAGTCAAAAGGAAAAAGAAATCAAATCAAAACATTACAAAAGCTGTGTTATAAGCAAAAGCGGGTTAAAGGACTTATTCCTTAAAGAAATGGCAAGTCTCATGTTGCTTTATTTGCACACATTACATATGACAAGACAATAGTACCCATCATCCCAAAACGCTTTCTGGAATAATGATATATTGAGGTCGCCCATATAAACATATCATTATTTGCCCACCGGTTCTACATATATACCTTAAACAAACCAAAGATGATAACCGCATTCATCCTCAGGTGTTTCACACATACTGTGACTGGTTTAAAACTAAACTACAGCACTGAGCACACACGTACAAGCAGATTCAGTCAAACACACGTTTACACACTTCCAGTAAGACACAGCTGTGAGCCATGGAACTGTGCCATCCCACAAATATGATCAATTATAAACTTACAATTATAACACATTGCCTTTAATGGTTTCCATTTTGAGAGGCCGCATAGGCAGAGTATATAATTTAATCAGTTGTTTCCAGGTCAGCTTATCTGTTTCTAAGTCAGTGTAATTACTGGACTGTGGAAATGCCCTGTCACGTCCTAATAAGAAGTGGCATGGAAATAGGAGGAGGCAAATTGCCCACATTTGTTGGGGTTCTGTTATTGTTCTGTGTCCGATTATTGTCTCAGCCTCGGGTGGTAACGAGTCAACTCTTTCTTTGTGTTCTATTTCAGTGACCAAAGTGTTGATGGAAGATCTTGTCTGTTTCCTGCCAGCTCGCCTAACGACTCATCAGGCAGTCCCCAGCCAAAGACTACCTCCATCCTTGCCAGTTACTTCGTCAGCTTACCATCCTCGCCTCGGTTCACTACACCTGGATCCAGTCACTCTGCTTGCCTGCATCGCCATCTGCCCTCGCCTGGCCCTGCCTCAGCCACCTCCTTCCCATGCCTCGCCCCAGTCTGTTTGCAAACATGTGACAAGTAAGCTCCATATACTTACCCATACCTTCTGTGGCCATAGACTGTTCAGTAACTGCCTCTCTCTCTTAGCCGTAGTTTACTCGAGTGTTCCTGTCAGCACTCCGTAGTGAAAATAAACCTTTTCACATCATTGTGTGTCTGAGTGATCTGCTGGCTGGGTTCATTTTGCATTATAGTTGACATCATTACACCACAAGTCTAGTTGGTTTAATCGAGGCCAGAAAGGAATGCTTCTTTTAAGTACCTGAACTACTTAAACAGCAAGCTTTAATACACTGGGGGACATTTCCATAATGCTTTTGCAGGTCCGATCCAATGAATTAGAAGCTAGCTAGCTTCAAATACATTATCTAAACCACCGAAACTTTGAAAAATAAAAGTTTTCTTTAGTGCTCCATTAGTATATTAAAATCATGCAATCCTGTAAAGATAGAACCCCATCATACTGTAAAGTGATATCTGCAGAGTGTGCGATTAAGAAAATATATACAGCAAGTTATACCTCGATGAGCAAAGGATGTAATTTATAACTCATAGATATCAATTTAAAACAACAGCTGTGTCACATCTGGTTGATGATGGATGTCTGGGGGACTAATCTGAGCTGCTGAAAAGGACGCAGATGTGTTTGATAAACCTCTACTGTTCTTACTTTACAATAATTCATTATTTTACTTAAATACAATAACTTATCTTGCCTAAAATTATAATTAGCTTCTAATTTTGTCTACAGTTCAGCGTATTGACACGAAATGAAGCTGCTGCCATCTTTTCTTTCTTCCCAGAACACGATTCCAGGATGTGGGGCTTTCAAAGAAAGCATAACTACAGTCGTTGATTGTAACAGGATTCATTGTAACAGACATCATTCTAGAATATCTAAAGACTACAACATGTTTAGATGAAAAAGTCCATGTGGTATTAATATTTAGTAGGATTGGGGATGAGATTAAGGTAAGAATTTAACTGTTTTAATTCCATTCTCAGTGGATTCACACTGAATCCACTTTCAGTCGCCACCATCGCAGATCACATGAGCAGCATATCAAAGGTTTTACAGATTAATTGCTTTGCAGTCAAATATTTGTGCACATCTGTGTTAATTCCCCTCTTTGTTGTGATCAATGTTGGGTAATTACTTAAAAAATGTAAGAAATTGCAGATATTACACAGGACCCTTTTCTTAAAAGTAATGCAGTATGTTGCTTAATTAGCCAAGCAGAAAGCTGAGGTTACGTTAGCGGTATAATGCAGGTGTTTCTGTCCTGGAGGTGGTTTGCACTTTGTTTGTATCCACGCTGTACTTCACCTCTCATCCAAGAAGCTTCTTCAGTTCTAAGAACAAATTCTGGAGAGTCCCAGATTTTGAGCCCTATGGGAGTGTCCCCAAGAGGGTCAAAGACCCGGCTACATAAGAGATGGAAATATTGGTTAGTCACAACTCACTGCATGTTGGCTGTCAGAATATCTCATATTTGTGAATGTATTTATTTAAGCTATGTTCTAGCAAATTAACTACGTGTGTCCTTAACATGACTGAGCAGATAAACAAACCTAAATGCTCTTCATGTTTTTTTTTAACTTAAATTCAATTTTCTGTCGTTTCCCATGTGAACCCATGTGAAGAGAAGTCCTTAGGTTCACTCTTAGCTTAGTCATAATTGCTCTTCTCCAACTCCATTGTGTACCACATACACACACAGATAGATACACACCAACAGGATTGTATCCATAAACCCACGTGTCCCCCTTGTAATTCCAGTATCACTTCTTGCCTTGTTGCAGCATCTCAGCCACTCTTATCTCTGCATCCACATGTTCTCTGGCTCTCTCACTCTCTCTCTCTAGGATCATTGGGTGTCTGTCAAATGATACCAGACCCAGGGATCTCACACACACACACACACACACACACACATACGCACACACACAAAAGGATCCAAGTTTTCTGGAGTTCTTCTTAATCCATGGCACTGAAACCACAGCTTCTTCACTGGCAGCCCCTTTGTTCTGGGCTTGGCTAACAATGGTTAGGAAATAGTTGTACTGATTCATTAGTAAGTAAAAGTGTCGATATCGCCACAGTGACTGTTGTTATTGAAATGAAGAGTGATAAATCCTTCTTATGACAAACAGGACGTGATCTCAAAAGTTAAAAGGTAATGTTGTAGTTTTATGGTCTTGATATGAAAACAAACACTGGAAAATGACAATGGAGACGCAGCTGATTTGGAGGCGACAGAGAGGGACACTTGTGATCTCAGTCACTGTCTGTTCATTCAATCAAGACATCCATCTTGTGGGAACAGCATCCTGCGTGGATGTGGAAACGTGTTTGTGTCCAATACTGAGTGTTCTGCTTGTGATATCACGGATGACCCTGCCAGAAAACCATATGGGGAAACAGAAATAGCTCAGATTAGGAAAAGCTTTGTAACAAGGATCTCATGGCACACACTTCACATGGACATGAAAATAATTAGAACAAAGAATAAATATATATATATTTAGGCAGAAGTATCATGTATATCTTCTTGGGCATGAATGCCATGGCAATACAGATCCTTAATTTAATTTGTTTAAAGTGCTCTTTTTTCAGCATTGAACGATTCTATTATCTTCAATGACTTTCAAAAGCAAAACTTGTCATGGTCCACAGGGTGTGTGTTCCTACCTGTTCCGGCGGCTCCTCCTCTCACTACTCCTTCTGGGTGGTTGGATCCGCATCCCCAGTTGCAGTTCATTGAGGGCAATCAGCGTAATGCTTCTAATGCCCTGGGCAGTCCATCGCCAGTTTGTTGTATCACCTATGTTGGTAACAGGCCTCAGTCTTCTTTCCTCGTTTCTTGCTAGTGATTTGTTCTCCGTTATAATCTAGTGTCTTCTGTGCACAGAGATCTGCCCGACTCAGGTTGCCTGGAGGCCGCCGGCGCCCACTCCTGTTGGATTCCTGTCTGGACCATCTTCACACCCCTGGACCTCCTCTCCTCAGCCGAAGGCTCCGTATCCCTGAGCCGTAAGATCACCCATCATCTTAGCAGTTCCCCCCAGTCAATAGTGCTCCGTATTATTGTTCTTTCATTTTGTCTGCAGACTTCCTTCGCTGGTTCCCGTCCTGAACAGTTCCCGTTGCTGAATCTGGAAAAATTCAGGTAATAAACTATCAACGAATTCCACATTTTGAGCACATGTCTGTGTATTTATTTTTGTGTTTTTTTTTTTTATGTTCAGCTCATTGAGTTTTCATGTACTGAAATGTGCTATGTAAATACAATTGTCATTGCCATTTGTGAATGAGACACGATGAGATTCTGGGACCTTCAACTGACCCGAATAAAAGAAGGGATAGAAATCGAAATAAAAGTGAGAGTGGAGTATTTTTTTCTTTTCTTTTTTCATAGCTAGCAAGTACAAATAGTAGAGGAGATTGTATGATTCAGAGTGGATGAGAGATACTTCTCTGAAAGATGAGCTATCAGGTGAGAGTGGTTGCAGCTCCATGCATAAATCAGGAGGAAAAAAAAGGGACAGATAGTCAAGTGGAGTGATAAAGCCAGACACAAAGATATAGACACAAAGTCATCACCAATTCAAAAGACTGAAATATAAGTGAGAGCAAAATGAGATGCAAATAGGAAAGCAAAACAACACACAGAGAGACTGAGAGGAAAAACAGACGATGGCCCAAATAATCACCTAGTTGTATCAAACGCTCACCTGGGCATTTTCACATCAAAACTTTTGAAGCGAAGACAAGTCTGGAGAAAAGAATGCAAGGGCATTACCCACCAAAATACAAACTTTTATCGACAAACTTTTACCTCTTCTGATAAAGGAAGCCAGAACTACAGGGTAGACAGACAGAGGGAAAAGGCGGTGCAAGGACATTCATCGCCAACAACGATTTTGACAAGAAGCATAAATTCCTCAGTGTTTCTGATGTCTGTTTGGGCCTGTTTATCTGAGTGCCACAGGGACATAAGAATGAAGAACACGTACTTCCACATATAAGACCCTTCTCATTTCTTTGACTCGGAGGACCTGCTCGCCTCTTCCTACCCGCTGCCTCTATCTAATAGTCATTCCTCCATTTTTCTCTCCAAACTGCTCGCCTGTCTTCTATGCTTCTCTCTTGCTTTATCTTTCTTTTGCCTGCTTCAGTATCTCTTACTCTAATACACAGTTTTATGTTTTTAAAGTGTTTTCTAGGCAGCACTGTGGCCTCACAGCAAGAAGGGCCTGAGTTCAATTCCAGGCCAGGGTCTTTCTGTGTGGAGTTTGCATGTTCTCCCCGTGGTTGTGTGGGTTCTCTCCGGGTACTTCCTCCCAAAGACATGCAGTTAGTGGGGTTAGGTTAAATGCCCATAGGTGTAAGTGTGAATGGCTGTCTCTGTCTTTGTGTTAGGCCTGCGACAGACTGGCGACCTGTCCATGGTGTACCCCGCCTCTCACCCTAAGACAGCTGGGATAGACTCCAGCGACCCTGAAAAAGGATAAGCAGTCTGGTGCTCAAATGTATTCTTGTTGCCAGTTATTCCAGCTAGCCTCCCTAATAAACAATAATGGTTATCCACCATGTCCAGGTAAGTGATTAGCACTGTTGCTTTGCAGAACATGGGTTCTTGGTTTGAACCTCCTTGCTGTCTAGACTGTGTTTTTCTTGCACCTGTGTAAGCTCTGGGTACCTCTGGCATCCTCCTATAGTCCAAAGATAGAGAAAGTAAATTAACTAGGTATTTACTGAAAATGTGATTCTTCTAAAAAGAGATACACATTTAGTTTGGCTAAGATAACACATTCACTGATTTAACTTGGGTTGGTTCAATCAGTGAATGTTATCTTACTGTGCCACGTTCAGGTAGGATTTGGATTTTCCTAAAAACAAAAATATTATTTTTAACGAGATTCATGCTGTATTCTAGTCATGGACTGGTTCCCATTAACACCTGTTTATTATATAGGTACCAAGATCAAAGATACAAGGGTTAATTGACGGGTAACAACTGTTGACATTAACCCATCCCAGCTTAACATTTAACAGTTCTTAAGTGACAAATACTAGGATATGGCCATCTCAGGTGGCCAGTTCTTTTCTAGGCTTGCTCATGCACCCATGTTATTTCAGCATTTTTTTAATCTTTGATCTTTTCTTTCCTCTATTGGTCCTTCCCAATCTTTTCTCTCCCTACATCATATCATTTGTCAAAAGGAAAGAAGATTTGACAAAGCAAAGAACAAAAGAACCTCCGGGGGAGTCTGTTAAAGCCCATTTAAAAAACAAAGGGGCCACAGGCTTGCTGAGAGACAGAAAAATGTATTGAAAAGGCTTAACCATGCATGCTTAAAAACACATAGGTGGAGACAGAGCTGCATATCTGCAAGCTTTTGCGTCGCTTGTCAGTGTGAGCCAATTGCATGAATGGGAGGGTGTGAGGGATGTGATAAACTTAAAGGGTATGAGAAAAGAAAAAGACACACATACACACACTTGGATGGAAACGAGCCAACACATCAGTGGCTTTTCTGACTCTTTGGGGAGGTGCCATAATGTGTATTTTCCTCTTGCCTTCCGCTCATCTTTTCATCTGCCTTCTTTTTTCCTTCCTCCACTTGTCTGACTGGGACCCCAGAGTGGATATGTCAACAACTTGTCATGGATGCATACACCTTTTGTTCAGCTTTCACACGTACACAGGAAAGCACTAACTCACTTACTGATATAAATACACACACCCTCACAATGATCTCACACTGTCGTGTCATGAATGCAACAACACAAAGCAGAACAAATGGTCCTCCTCAGTTATACACACACACGTATATATATATGTGTGTATATATATGTGTGTGTGTGTGTATTTAGATAGATAGATAGACAGATAGATAGATAGATAGATAGATAGATAGATAGATAGATAGATAGATAGATAGATAGATAGATAGATAGATAGATAGATAGATAGATAGATAGGAAAACAAAACCAAAGAAACAAGATAAGCATGTAGAAGAACCATACACAATCAAACCAGCCTTTCACCACCTCCTCATACTGATCACACACTGCTGTGGGATGGCATCCACAGCCAGCTTCTCCACACTTTGACCCAATGATTCAACAACCATAGGCAGAATCTGGACTCATATCTTGCAAACCTTGGCTGCAAATCTGTAAAAGACAGCATACTGTACCTAAGTGATGAGGGGGTGAGGAAACTGTCTTCTTGTGTTGTTGTATTCTTGGGCTGGGTTAACCCTAACACTAGTTTGATGTTACCCTATGGCACTGGCCCTTTCCAAATCAGTCAAACATGCTATGGTTAGAGCGGGCACCGACTGTTTGCTGTAGCAGCATCCATGCTAACAGGTGCAGCTAATCTTGCTCCAATCAGGCACATGAATTCAATTCAGTTCAATTTTATTTATATAGCGCCAAATCACAACATCAGTCGCCTCAAGGCGCTTTACATTGTAAGGTAGACCCTACAATAATACATACAGTGAAAAACCCAACAATCACATGACCCCCTATGAGCAAGCACTTTGGCGACAGTGGGAAGGAAAAACTCCCTTTTAACAGGAAAAAACCTCCGGCAGAACCAGGCTCAGGGAGGGGCGGGGCCATCTGCTGCAATCGGTTGGGGTGAAAGAAGGAAGACAGGATAGAGACATGCTGTAGAAGAGAGCCAGAGATTGATAACAAGTATAACAGTATAACAAGCAGTATATGCGACCAC
>VURO01041472.1:0-12892 GCA_015108175.1 Pelvicachromis taeniatus
GTACAAATACCTACATTTTGATGTATAATTTGTGGGGGTTGAGTGACAATTGAGCAAGTAGCAACAAGTTGTTTGGACATGAAGAAAAGATTGAGAAAGCTAGAGTGTGCCACTCTCAGCTCACTTCAAAGGAACGCAGGTTCCATGTTCGGAACTTTGACGAATGCCCATTGATTTCAATACAGAAAAAAACGATCATAAAAACGTTATTATCTGAAAAAGTATCACAGCAATAACTACCAAAAGATATAGCGCCCATCAGCGGATATAGCAGAATGTTTTAGAGGTTGAACGGTGACAATAGGACGAGAACTGTAGGCCAAGTTAAGTGACGAAGAACGGAGCAACTAGTTATAATAATAATAAAGAATAAAGAATTCCATGGATCTGTGGATCTCAATAGGTTGATGCTGTTTACCAACAGCATTCACCCAAATAGATGGAAAAAAAAGTGTTTCATAGTAGGGGCAACAGGAGCGTCAGTTCATCTGAAAGTGAACATTAAGTTTTCTCCAAAATATTTGCTTTTCATAACTGCTGGTGATGCAGTACAAATGAAATCACACTTACAAGCCTTAAAATTACATTAAAAAGATGGTGTCGCTTACTTGTTTAGTAAAGCTAAATTCCAAATATACGTGTGAAGCACAAATTTCTAGACCTCATTTTCACAGTTGGCACATGTTTCCCTCTGTAATTTCTCCTCACTGATCAAGTTGGTACTCTATTAAACTCCATTGTTCTTAAAATAGGTATTTTGATATTGACTTAAGGTTTACATGCACAAAAGAATGAGTGTAATCGGATATCTTCTTTAGTAGCGATTTTGTTGTTGTTGTTGTCGTTGTAGGTTTTAATTTAGGACAATCACATACTGTAATCTTAATTCAGTGTTATTGTTTTCAACTGAGATTCAGTAGTGCTTTTCTCCACTGTTAGAACTACCTGCAGGTAACACTTGAACTCATTACATGGCAGCATACAGCGTTACAAAGTGATTGTGACTCTCTGTACACATCTAGTTTCTAGATTTATGAGCCTTGTTTCGCCTGGTGAAGAATGAGAATGAAATTGGACACATTTATAAAGTGAAACAGAACAGAGTGAAAATAATGTGTCTAAACCAGAGCGTCTTTCTGTCTCTGCCTCAGATAGATGCAGACTCGGTGTACTTTGAGTAAAGAATTTCACTTGGCTGTTATGGGTGCCCTAAAATGCCTGCTTGTGTGTGAGATGACACCATCAGCAGCTGAGACCTCCACACTAGTGATTCATTGCTTTAATCACTCCAGTTCTCCAACCTCTTACCAGACATGGCAGGGTTTGAAACATCTCTGCCTTCCCGTAGCTCCTCCACCATTTGTCCTGTTTATAACGCTATCTCTATCCTTGTAGACACTTTGATACTGGGCATATATTGTTTTGTAAAGCAGGTAAAAAATACAGCGCAGATGCTGGAGGTTCAGTTGCTGTGAAACATGGTGTGAGAGCTCCCTATTTACCATACATAAAGTGAAGATCTTTTCTTATGCACCTCCCAAGTCATCCACTCTATTTCAGCTAATCACTAAAATATCACAGAAACTGGGGAAATAATAATAATATATAAAATTATTTTTATTTGCCATCAAGATCATTTGAACAGTTATCAAGCTTACAGCTCCTCCCTGCTTGCTATATCTTCATCAGACTCTGTGATACTCTTATGTCCCCACAGCACAAGACAAACTTTTATAGGCCTCTGTTAATTTTGCCCTGGACTGTCTTTTTATTGCTGTATAGGTGGAAAGTGGGTAAAATCAATCACTCGTCTTCATTTGCCACCTAAAGGCAGAGACCTTATTGTGTTTAGACACAATAGTGGATGGAAAAGATCTATAATACACCTTTGTTGGTGCTTTAATGTGAGTGAAGTAGGAGAATGCAGCTGAATTTAAAGAAGAAATCAGTGTGACATCTAAGTACAGTACTGTGGCCTTGTTTGGAAAGACCTATGAGACACTGAAGGGAAAGAAGATTTGAGAATGGCAATATTCACTGTCAGTGTAAAGGATGGTTGGTAGCTGAAAAAGTCATCCTGGGACTCCTGACTGTTCATTTGCTTCTACTCTTAAGCTTTTTAAGTCAGTTTCTTTGTTCCTTCTTTCACACCAATTATTTCCTTTCAGCATAAGTATAGCAGCAAATCACAGAAAGATGTGATGCTGGATTATAGATTATAACAGGTCTGGAAAACAGGTAAACTGTTGCAATATGGACATGAAGCAGTGTGGCTTTGGAGCATGCACAATGTGGGACTTGGATGTGTGCAAAACTAAACAGGTTCAACTTCGATGAAGTTCTGCCAAGAAATTTAGTTCAAGAAGTTCATTCCTTATAATCCAAATTCAGTAGGAATATAGAATTACTGTAATTATGCCTTTCTTCATTTTTAAAATTGTATTTATGAATTATTTTTACGTTTGGTTTCAAACCCAGAGTTGTCATGGTCCCTTTCGGGCGACACTTTTCTCGCTCTCTTTTTTCTTCTTATCTCCTTCTGTCTCAGTGCTCTCTGGTGGAGTAGTGGGCTCAGGTTTTTCTTGCTGCTCTGCTCTCGGGGCAGAGTCAGTGTTGTTAACTTAATTTAGCTGTTTACTCTGTTTTTCTTATGTGTGCTCAGTTAGTAATCTTGCTCTATAATTTATTTCCCAGTGAAAAGTCTGATAAACGACAGCTGAAGAAAACTTCTTTTTCCCATGCCCCGACAGATCACAGGCTTTTCTTGCTGTTACACTCACCTGCTTTCCTAAAGACACTCACCTTTTTACCTGGAGAATTGCTGCTTCTACTCACCTGTCTGCCCTCTCTCCTCTGCTACTGCATCTTCACTCCTTGGACTCCTCTGGCCACCTGCACACTCTCCCCACTGTCATGGACAAGCGAAAACCAAATAAGAAGTCAAACCTTAAATTCACTTATCCTCAGAATAAATCTCTCTTAGTCACATGAATCTCAACTAATCCTCATTGTCCTCTTCAGCAGTAATCTATGACCTGTTCCAGTAGTGTGTACTCTTACCCGAGTCTGTTCTCTGACATCTTCCTCCGTCACACAAACACGTCTGCATACATGAATCTTCTCTGCAGTCTTCCTCCTTTCCTCCTGACTGACAGCTCCATATTCAACACCAGAACATCCACTATCCCTCCTCTCCTCATGTCCAAACCATTTCAAATGCCTCTCTAACTTTGGTTTAACTCTGACTTTGTTTCAATTTTTATAAAGAACCGTAAACTGCCTCAAAACTGAGTGCTGTTTTTTACCCCTTTTTGTTGTTGTTTTGTTGTCTGTGACACATTAACTTTTAGTTTGCTTGAGTTTGATTGCTTCATTTTTCCTTTCTAGTGTTTAAACATGTTTACTTAAAACAGTTTAGTTTTAATTGATTTCCTGTTAGTTTTATGTGGGCAAAATATCACAAGTTCAGAATAAATATTATAATGCACTCGTGAAGGTAGGTAACTCACAGTGTGAGTTGTGGACACTTGTACCAATACTTCACCATGCTTGTTTTGTTGTCATATCTTACCAAATTGACAAAGACTAATTCTGGAGACCTTTCCTGCACATGTTAATCAAGGTGCTTACTTTTAAGTACATTTCAATTCAAACTAGTGTTTCACTTGAGTTCATTTTAAATTTAATTTCCTGTTTTGTTATATTCAACATTGCTCCAGACGAAAGTTAAGCGCAAGCATGACTAGTTCTCACCGCCCACTTTATCAGATATACCTTGCTAATATTGGATTGGGCCTGTCCCTGCTTTCAGAGCTGCCTTAATTCATTATGGCATAGATTCAATGAGGTGCTGGAAACAATCCTCAGAAATTTCGGTCCATATTGACATGACAGCATCAGACATGCTGTAGAGTTTTTGGCTGCACAGCCAAGATGCAATTTTCCCATTTCACCGTATCCCAAAGGTGCTTTGTTGAATTTAGATCGGTGAACTCACTCAAGAAACCAGTTTGTGATGATTTAGGTTTTGCAACATGATGTGATATCCTGCTGGAAGCTGGCAACAGGAAATGGGCACACTGTGGTCATAAAGTGATGGACATGGTCAACTGTGGCATTTAAAAAATACTTACAGACCCAAAGTGTACCAAAAAAAAACACCATTACACCAGCACCACTCTTTCGTTTTTGTTCATGTTTGTTTACATCAAAATATTACCTTATTACCTGAATGTCACAGCAGTAATCAGGACTTAAGGTGAGTCTATGTGAATTTTCCCCTCAGTTTCCTGTTTTCAGGAGTAGCACCTGGTGTGGTCTTCTGCTGCTGTAACCCATCGGCTGTAAGGTTTGATATGCTCTGCATTCACAGATGTTGTGCAAAAGATGTTTATTTTCAGTTAGTGTTGCCTTCTTATCAGCTTGAAACAGTCAGCCCATTGATCTCCTTTGATCTCTGACATCAGCATGGAATTTTATCCCATCACACTGGATTTCTTTTCTCTTTTTCAGACCATTTTCTGCAAACCCTAAAAGGTTTTGTGAGAAAAAATACAGTTCAGAACTCATCCGTTTCTGAAGTAAAAAGATAATTACTAGTGGACAGAGCAGAATGAAAACACGTGTGCTTGTATAACATGTATGACTAGAACCAAACTAACAGTACCAACAGCAATTACTTCTGCCAGGGCAAAATATGTATGCTCTGAATGTAAGCAGCACAGTGTTTTGTGAGTCAGAACAACATTTCTTTCAGGATCACAATGCAAGAATCTGCTTTTTTCCTGTCTCCTGGAAGATGCTTTGGGGATCTCGTTGTCACTTTTGTATATTCCTTCCTCGCCTTGCTGTCTCCGAATGGTACTGGAAGTCTGTCAGTCACACTGTCAGTATTAGGACCCTCAGTGCCCCCTGCAGCCCTTTGCCCTTTAGCGTTAATGCTACAGTCTGATGACTTCTCCTTTCTGTCTGAGAAATGCTGGCTGTCAGAACAGCTTGCTCAACAACAGTGTTGGTATTTAAAACTTTATGTGCACATATCTGCGTGTGCTGTATGCAGCTAAAGTTAATAGTTATAATAGATGACTCACAGTAAGTGAGTGGATCACTATTAGTCTGTCTGTCACGGCCGAGGCCGAATCACACAACAGGCTCAATATGCAGATCACACACGGAGGCACTGGTGAGTGTGATTAACAAAAGCTTTTATTCACAAGAACAAGGAAAAATAATAACTTAGACTGTGAACTGTGAACTATAAGCTACTGTGAACTGTGAGGTATAACCTGTGGCTCTAATAAACAATTGAAAGCATGAATGACTGCGAATAACGTGAAGTACTAGATTAACTTAAAGCACTGAGATTCTGTGACAAGGAGAGAGGGAACGGAGCCTCAGAGCAGGTAATGCAACCGGGAATCTCTGAGCATTGGCAGGTCGAGGTTTTGGCAAGAGAGAGTAAGTGGTCCGGGTGAAGAAGCCTGGTTTACAGGTGAAGTGATCCGTGAGTGCTGTGATGGGAGGGCAGGCAGGTGAGCGGATCCAAACGGAGCTGTAATGCAAAGAGCTTCCTTGTACAAACCAGCGTCCGGGTGACGGTGAGTATTGCCAGAGGGTGGAAATGACAGACGGCAGGATGATGCGGTTAGTTGAAGACTTGGCGGAGAATAGTGGTGAGCGCTGATCTTAAGTACTGACTGCTCAATTGCAAGCAGGTGTGGAGTCGCGCATGAACACCACGACTCCACCCAGGGGTTGAAACCGTGATTCAAAGGAAAAACCCCGCACTCACCCGGACCACGACATTGTCATGTTAAGTGAAGCCATGTGTATATCTCATGCATGTGTGTATCCTGGTTTTACTTTATGGTCCTTCCACTGATGCCACATGTAAACAGTATATTTTTATTCAAGTGCTCTCTCTACATGGCAAGTACCAATATGAACTATAAACCACGTGCATTTAAAACTGAAAGCAGACTCAAAACCACTTACAACAATACCTCCTTGAACACAAGTGCTCTTCAACTTTATGAGACTCCCCAGAGAACATCAGATAATGGTGTTTTCCAAGACTTTTAACGCTTTGCTTTGTGTCATATTACTAATGCAACATATCACTTCCTAAAAGTGGATGAAATTAGGTTTTATTTGTTTGTTTGTTTGTTTGTTTGTTTTATTTGGTTAATAATATTTTGTCTCCATTAGGTCTGTTTTCATAGCAGGTCCTCCTGTTATCAAATCCTATGTTATCTCACAGCGATAGCAAAAAGGTCGACAGCTCCGTGATTGCTGCCTGTTGACCACATGTGTAAATTTATGTGCGTGCGTGCGTGCGTGCGTGCGTGCGTGCGTGCGTGCGTGTGTGTGTCAGTGTCAAACTACACAAGAGAAAGAAGTCAATCTCAGATGTAATGAAAATGCAAATTGTGTCTCTTGTGTCGACCTGCGCTGTCAGTCAGCATCACAATGCTCCATCGCTTTTCACCCGCTCACAAAACCGCCTACAGTCAATCACTGCACTAAGCCATTTCCATCATTCATTACAGATAAATCAATCTCCCTTATTGTTATGTTCTCTCTGTATGTCCATTCCCTATTCCTCCATCGATTTTCGCCAACCGTCGATTTCTCCGAACTGTTTCGTCTTTATACGTCTTTTCAGCAGTTTCCCTCTATTCTATTCAGAGTGAAGCTGCTTTTAATTGGTATTTAAAAAATTGAGGGGAAAAAACAAACAAATGACAAAACTATAGGTGAATGAGATGATTTATTGATTAGTATTTAAGTCCTAAGTTTTGTATGCAATTACTGCTCAGAGATAATCAATTGTTTTTTGTTTGTTTTGTTGCAGGTCCAGACTCCAATTAGCCTGTCTTTGTTTTGGAAGCAGCAGCAGAAGTGCAACAAAAAAAAAAAAAAGTGTCTAAATAAGTGAATCTGTGTTTTTTCAGTGCTCGGCCTTGCTCGGTTCTTGTCTTTTTTGTGCTGCTGTTCCCGTATCTCCCGTGGAGTTGAAACAAATCAATTCTGTTGCAAAACTGCAATCTGTATTATTCAAGAGTGATTTTAAAATTTAGTGGAGAGTAGCTCTCCGGGCTGTCTTACTAAAAAGTCAAGGATTTCTGCTGCAAAATGTAACAACACAATCTCAAGCCTGTACTATGTCTTCTGTATTGATTAAGCAACAGGTGAGAATTCTGTGAGGGGTCTAAAATCTGCTGAGAAACTTAAAAAAGTTTAGGATTAAAAGTTCTTAGTGTTTTTTTTTTTTAATAAATTTAACTTAGAACTTTATATTCATGTTTTAAACCTGCAGTAATGGGTTTAATTTCAGAATAGCCAAAAAAAAAAAGTTATAAATACACACAAATCATTGTTATTCCAAAGATTACAAATCATGAGATTTTGACAAAGAAATCTTAGAAATATGTACAGGGTGTTGGTGATGTGCAGAGAGTGTAAATTGAAGATGGCTCGCACAGTTATCGCGACGTGTGGCCTTGGGTCTTCAGAGCTCTTGGGGGTGTGAGGACAGACCTCTATTCTTCTTTCTTCTCTTTTCTTCTGTGCGTCAGCTTTAACATTGTTACACTATGCATACATAAATATAATAAAACAATATTAGCTAAAAAGAGAAGCCTATAGAGAGTTTATAGAGCTCCTCTTGGCAAAGCAAATATGTTTGGCACAAAACACCAAGATGGTGATGGCCAAAAATGATTAAAGTCCTCACTAATCAGTGAGTGTGTTCACAGTGACTTTCTTCTTTCTTTTTTATACAAGAGTGCAGACTCCTTTAGAAAGCAGTGGAGCAGTGTTTTGGTTATTTTATGCAGCCACACGCCTTTCATAATTTCTGAGGGAAACGGTTGCTGGATGTGGTACTGTCATCGTGATGGAGAAACCGCTTTTTTTGGTGTTTGGTGCTGAAGTAGATTTTTTTTAAGAGCTTTAGGGCTTCAACTTGCAGCTGAAGCGCACGAGCTCAAAGACACTATGTCACCTCTTAGAGCTAATGGGAACTGCAGAGTTGGGTGATGGCCTAATTATCTGTGGGTGTACAGGCTGTATAAAAAGATGAACGTAGCCATTGAGACATCACCCATTAGTTAGTGAAGCTGAATTTTTAAGTCTAAATTTTTGCATTATGGCCACAATCCAGTTTTTGAGGCCAGACGTGATACAGAGTATGATGAATGACCACTGAGCAACTGCGCTACAATCATTAAAGGCAGAAGCAGAGTATGGCGCAGACCAACTTTTTCTAATTGATTTACTGAGCATTGTGGCCTCCACTAGCAGCAATCACTAATTAGCCAACTGGTAGCCTTTTATGCTTTGCTGCTGATTAGCCTAATTTTTCTTTTACCACGCCAGATGGGTGCTTCCATATTCACCAAAGGCCAACCAAGTCATACAGCAATTCCACACATCACACACCACAGTAAAACTCTACCCAAATGCCCCACACACACATGATTACAGATAATAAAACAAAAGCCCCGCAAAAACCTTTATATATTATTTTTAAATGATAAGGTATTAGAAATTTGGTTCTAGCCTGTCTGCAACTAAGATATAAGATCTATGAGACAGACAGCCATTCAGTATACAGCAAGTGTAGATGGAATGAAATTCTGTTGCAGTTTGATCAACACAGGATAAACATGTATACATATATTTTTTTTAAACCTATGTTAAATATATTAAAATATATAGCAACAAAATATACTCAGTTCAGACATGTGCTGTTGCACTGCTTTCCCTATTTCTTTAAGGCCATGCAGCAGCTGATAACCACTGCAGGCGGTCTGCCTTTTATTGCAGATAAAACTACTTATGTTGACCTCCTTTAGTTGATTGCGGTCAGAAGTACCCACATACTGCATGTGATTCAGCAAAGTTACTCTTTGAGCTATTTGCAGGCATTGTTCTAAAAAACGTATTTCACTATTTCAGGTATTATTTTGCTTAGATGTTGCCTTCACTACAACTTTTCTTTTTTGCCATGTCTTAAGACCTGCAACAGTATTACTTCTTGTTTTTTCTCTTCACCACCATAGAAAATTAAATTAGACTAGCAGGCGTGGTGCTTGACACTGATATGTGATTTGTCTACGTGATCAGAGTTTAGAGCCTCATATGAGTCTGTTGTCCTCATCTCAACTTGTCTTGAGACAGCAACTTGCTTTTATAATGACCTGCATAAATCACTTGGTTAAAATCACATTTTGTTGAGCTGACTGGTCTTACACTTTGTTCCAGCATGATGCATTTAGAAATGAGGAAGTAGCTTTGACCTTTGTTGGCTCCAGAAACAGAAAATCAATTTAATGCAGCTGTCCTGATAAACAGCTTCTCGATTAGCTCGCAAAGCAGGATAACAGCTTGTAATATAATTTCACTTACACCGTCATTTGGAGATTATTTACTAATTCATTTGTCATTACGACCAGCGTGAAAATCATACATATTTTTAGTATTTTCATAATTTGACACAGAGCTTTGTACACAGAACTTTCAGTAGGAAATCTCATATTTACAAAAACAAAAGCACATATTTGCTAACAACACTAATAGAGTGATTGAGATTGAGTGCCACATACATAAGACTGTTGAGTGTTAATTAATTTTATAATCATCCATTAGATTGTTTTGCTCTTTTATCTGTGCTCGTCAGATTCTCCGATTTGTTTTGCGTGATTTATTCAGATTTAGATAAGACAAGTTGTGAAAGTCATGCTTAGGATAATCCCATTTACTGTGAATTCCTGAACTCTCACATATGACACGATTATCAGTACCAATCTACCAGTGCAGACACTCCTCTCTGATTTGGAAAAATACCATACAAGCATGACGCTGATATATACAATAGGTACACCATGCTGATACCTCCTTGTACCCCATTTGCTTTCAGAACTTTTGTGGCACAGATTTAAAGAGGTTCCAGAAACATTCCTTTTTGTTTGCATCATACATTTGTTACGGATCTGCTCACTGTTCATCCATAACGCAAATCTCTTGTTTCACTGTCTCGCAAAGGTGGTTACTGGATTGAGATCTGAGGTCTTTTGAGTACACTAGACTCTTTGTAATGTTTGAGAAACCAGTTTGAGCTTTGTGTGTTATCCTACTGGAAGCAGCTGTCACTCTGGTCATAAATGCATTGACATGGTCAGCAATAATACTCAGGTAGGCTGTGACATGTAAACAAAGCTCAGTTAGGGCGAGATAGATCTATGTGGTTTTACACCATTAATACACCAAACTCTGGCTCTACCTTCCAAATGTTGCAGTAGAAATTTAGAGTCATTGGACCAGGCAACTACTGTCGTATTATGTTTAGGGCCTATTTAGTTACAGCCTCAGTTTCCTGTTTGTAGTTGACAGGAAGGACGCTGGGTGTTCTCTTCTGCTGCTGTAACCCACGTCCTTCATGGCATGATGTGTTCTGCATTCAGAGGTACTCATCTGCATCATTTGGCTATTGGTGCTTATTTGGGTAACTTTTGCATTCCTATCAACTAAAACAGTCTTGGCATTCTCCTCTGACTGTCACTCACTGGATATTTCTTTGGATCATTCTCTGTAAACCCTAAAGACGGCTATGTGGGAAAATCCCAGTAGATCAGCAGTTTCTGAAATACCATGCCACCTTCAAAGTCACTTAAATCACCTCTCTTTTATATTCTGATGCTCGGTTTGAAATAAAAAAAAGGTGGTCTTAGATGTCGCTACATGCCTAAATGCATTGAATTGCTCTTTGTTTGAATGACTACTTGAAAATTCATACATAATATAGTAGCCAGTAGACAAAAAGGTAGTCTAATCAGCTCAGTGATCATGTTCTGAAGAAGTAAATAAAATTTTACAGCTCTGCTAATATTTCATCTTCTATCTATCAGCCAGCATCTATCAAGACACCTTTTGTTCAATTGTTGTTGGTGGTTTGAGATTTGAAATAGCTCATATTTAGAAAGAATAATGGTATCCACGTCATATATTCCCTTAAACAAGATAGTATATTAAAATCTAGTCTAACTAAAATGTTAATTCATCAATTCTGATGCGTTGAAATGATCTTTTTAGATTTTCTTTTAAACTTTTTTGTGTAGGTTGTGTATAGTGACCTGTGACAAACACACACAATGGGAGCTTGTGTCTGAGACTGGTTTACAGTGTTATTTTCAAAGTCATTGCTCCCCCTTGCTAAGAGAGTTGGTTGAGGCAGAAATCTGATAGCAACTTTGTGGGGAAGATGAAAGATGTCCGTGTGAAACAGCTGAAACAAATGCCCCTGTATGCTCTCCTCTCTTTGTCCCTGTGTGCTGATAGATGGAAAGTGTTTCCCTTCCAGTTTAGTCATCCCTCTCAAAAGAAAATGTGTTAAGCATACCACATGTAACAAATGCTCTCTCTTCATCTTTATTTCATGCACACTGTTCCTGTTTTTGAGTGTGTTTGTGTGTTAGGGTCCTGTAACTCCCTTTAAATTCTGCAGAGGTTATTTATATTCAGCTTATGCTATGAAGTACTATGCAGATTTCTATGCTTTCTCACGCGTGTTTCTACTTTAAAACCCTCTGTGGTCTAGGGCAATATGCACTGTCAACACAAATCGAAACGGAATCGCATTGCGGCTCCGCCCCGCGGTCACGCAGCCTTTTATCGCTGATGTTGGTGTGACGCGCTGGCGCGTCCGTAGACCACACACCTTTTTATACATTATTTCTCATTTGTTATAATTTGTATAAGATGACTTTTGCAGTGATTTTATTAGAGTACACTGTGTTTATGCACTGGAGCAGACTCAGTATATGTAAGGGTGTTTTAAATCCCTGATGTCATCAGTGAGCTGGATGTAATTCATAAAGCATCCATCCATTCGCAGCCGTTTATCCTTTTCAGGGTCGCGGGGTTGCTGGAGCCTATCCCAGCTGTCTTGGGGCAAGAGGCGGGGTACACCCTGGACAGGTTGCCAGTCTAACACACATAGACAGACAACCATTCGCACTCACAGTGACTCCCGCATTCATACCTACGGGCAATTTAGAGTTTTCAATTAACCTATCCCCACAAATTGCATGTCTTTGTACTGTGGGAGGAAGCCGGAGTACCCGGGGAGAACCCACGCAAACACGGGGAGAACATGCAAACACAGGGAGAACATGCAAACACAGGGAGAACATGCAAACTAAACACAGAAAAATCCCAGCCTAATGGTGGAATTGAACTCAGGACCTTCTTGCTGTGAGGCAACAGTGAGGCAACAGTGCTAACCACCATGACACCGTCCTGCCCGAAGCACGGTGTCATGATTAAGCATAAACAAGAAAAATGAAATACAGGGAGAAAGTCCACAGTATCAAGACTGTGTGGAAAACATGGGATAACTAGAAAATGTGCATTTCGGACCAAAATGCTGGGTGGATGCCTACCGTGCCGAACCTTCAACTGTATGCCGATAATAGCTGGAAATACCTGGCACGCATACATGTACATTATTTCGGCAGCAAGCAGGGAACCAGTGTGTCGCATATGTTTAGGCAATGTCAAACGGCACTATGAGGCAAAGCAGAAAGCCTTTGAACAATCACCCAAGTTTGACCTGTTTCACAGCAGTCTCAGATCAGTCCACCAGGCTAGATTGTAGACACCTGAGTTTATTCAGTTAACAAAACATTTCAAATAAATAGCAACAATGGTGTCTTTAAACAAACAAAATGTAACATTCTCTTTGCTTTCTGCCAAAAAATGCTCTTCATTCACAAAACAAAATCCACAATAACATAGTACACTCTGTGTGTGTGTGTTCGATCACGTTGAAGTAGTTATGCATTGGAGTGGAGAAATGTATATGTATATATATACATACATACATACATAC
>VURO01041473.1:3569-15495 GCA_015108175.1 Pelvicachromis taeniatus
ATTTTTTAAAATACAATTTTTTTTATATTTTTTTTTATATATTTTTATTATTTTTTTTTATTTTTTATTTTTTTTTTTTTCATTTTTTTTTTTTCTTTTATTATTTTTTTACTTTCTTTTTCAATTTTTTTTTTGCAAGGAATATATTAAATATGTTCCTAAAACATTTTCTTCACAGTTAATTTTGTGGTGCACAGCTTGTCCCAAGACTTAAACAACATTGTAACACGTCTCTGCTTGTCTTTCTTACCACCAAGCTCAAACATGTTTACAAATGTTTCACTCAAAGGAACCACGCCACATGCAACAGAAATGTTGTATTATCTGTTGCTGTGTAGTTATTTGTTTGTTTGTTTGTTTTTTACTATAGATATATATGAAGAGAAATAAGTGATAAAGATGATAAAGGATATACATGATCAGTTGTTCTATGTAGGCAATGATTCTTTTTGCTTTCATAAATATGGGTTAGTCCAGTACTTGTCAGCAGTGAGACATGACAGTCAGACACTGCTAAACCACATAACCGTGGTTTCAGTTATGAACTAAAAATGACGAGTCCAGAATACATCTGCAGACTGCTTTTTGTTTACTTCTATTCAGAGGTAAATGTGAGGAGTAGCCAGGGTGTCACATTAGCCTGTTACATAACGTAACATTACATTGTCAGGGTTTTTTCATCCTGCTGATTAACTACTCAATAAATACCACTAGGGACATTAGTAGGTGACACATAAATATATATTTTGCACGCTTACAGTAACTTACTCAATTTGTGGTTGTAGTAACTCTGTTACTGGAAGCTTGTTAATGTTCCCAATACCATAATTATTACACTGAATCTCGTAATGATCGATCTCTACATCACACATTTGATAACCTAAGACTCATTAGGCTGTTTGAGCTGCTGTTGATGACTTCATGCAAACTCCCAAATAATAATTTAGGTTATTTGTGAGACACACTGGGACTATATATAATATTACAGAACTATATTGAAAATGTGTAGAGAAACTTTTCAAATTTGATGAATTATCTGATTCTACTTTATAAACAGGAAACTGTAAAATTGTTGTGGTCACAAAATGTCAGTGTACCAGGAAGTCAAAGTGTTGTGGGTACTTGACTGTTATACACAGAAAAGACTAACAAAAGACATCGAGGACTTCACTCAGTGCTGAAAGGATAACTTGTAGTTATATTATGCAATTAAAGGAAGCATACCAATATTGACGTCCCAATAAATACGTTTGTTTTTGTTTTAAAGACAGTATTTTAAATCTAATTACAATATTTCTTAATTTGCACCAAATACTTCATCTGAATCCAGACATATTTTTGGACTTGGTTGTGCTTAAAGGTACAGTGTGTAAAATCTCACTGTAAGACGTCAGTAAATGGCAGATTGCAGTCTGTTGTTATCTGTTTTCTTAGCTATAATCTTAGCTATGGTGGCCACTGTAGGAGAAACCTCACAACAGTTAGCATTTCACTATTTCAATAATATCAACACTTGGAAATAAATCGGGAATAAAAGCAGGATGTGTCGGTTAAATATTTTTTTTTTATATTTTCACCTCAAAAACTCTTGTTGCCATTGATCTGTTGTGAGTGTTGCCTGTCAGTCATCTGTGTCCACGTCTAGTCATTCTAGACGAGGCTGTAAAACTACGTCAAAGTCAATGAGTCAGTGATGCTGACTTGGACTCGTGGACGTCGTGAATAAACTCTCGTGACGTGAGAATACAATTAAAATGTTTGTTGGAGAGAAAGTCTGATTCAAGACTAACACTAGTAATTGCAACGATGGCAATGGACTACTGATACTGAAAGGTTGCTGTTTTACTGGCTATAAGATCAGAGTAAGACCTTTATCAGCTATAACAGCAGAGAAAGACTTGGTTCCTGCATTTTCAACATTGAGTAGAAAGTTGGGTTTCTTTTCTGTTCTGCCTGTTGCTTTGTCAGTATGGGTTGCCATGTCTGGTTTTGGTTCTTCCTTTACAGGTCCTATTTAAAAGCTACTCCCAATCCAATAAAGGAAATGTATGTATTATGTACATTTGATATACCGGTTTTCACACACTGCAACATAGCCAAGTCAAATCTACACACGAAAAGATTAACTTTTTATTTTTTGTTGGGGTTTTTTTTGTTTGTTTGTTTCTCTTTTTTTTTTAACACAAGTGAAAAATCATCAGTATTTTATCTCTAAATTTGAAGCTAATTTTAGCATGGATACAAAATTCAAGTAAAAACAGTAGTATGGTTTAGGTGGCTTAATGTCAGCCATCTGGAAACGGGGTGGGTCACATGTCAGGAAAAAATAAACATATGCATATTTTCACAGGAAGTGAGGCTTGAGGTGAGGATGAGGTGAA
Organism: Pelvicachromis taeniatus; assembly: GCA_015108175.1. NCBI lineage: Eukaryota > Metazoa > Chordata > Actinopteri > Cichliformes > Cichlidae > Pelvicachromis > Pelvicachromis taeniatus. Next base: position 5,951 of record VURO01041473.1, read on the forward strand.
AAAGAGGAAAGAGAGAGCAGTAGTGGAGGTGAAAATCATAATGAGAAAGAGATGATGAATATATAGACATGTACAAAACGTTAAATGGTAATATAGAGGTTGAAAGAGCTGTTTGTGATCTTTAGATTACGTATAAAGCTGAATGGCAATGTCCATCTCACCCACTGTATTCAAGGTGAAGGGGCAACATGGCGGCTTCCACAAAGCATACATACTGCTAATGGGATCATTCTAAATTTATAAGAATGCATCAATTTGTTCAAAGACATAATTAAAAACGAATGTATATATTTTTATATGTAACGCCACACAGAAAAATAGTTACTGTACCTTTAAGCTTTTTCTCAATTTAGCTCGATTATTTTTGAGTAGCACTTAACAGAAATTAGAGTTTAGTAGAAATTCTCAATTAACTCGTGTTAAACATACTTAAATAATGTTTGCTTTACATATTTTGTATTGTACAGTTCGATTTCTTAATATATATATATACTATGTAACTACATGGAAGAGACGTCCACCCCCTGTTTCTTGACTTTGTAGGTTTTGACAGGACTGCTGTTATGTATCACTTTCAAAAAGCCTGCATAATTAATATAATTTTACACGGGGTAGTTTTGGTGCTTTACAAAATCAACAAAATAAAAAATGATAAAATTGTAAGAATGATTTAAATGTGACCAGACTACAAGCTGAGACAGCAGTAAATATGAAGCAATGAGTCATTAAAAAGCAGCAGACTTGTGTTGTGTCCACAATCTAATAAAATTGTAGTCTAAAAACAACAATGAGTTCCACTGATTTTAAGAAAAACAAAACAAAGATTTAGTCTGAGTTACTATTACACCCATGCGGCTAACAAACATATAACCCGCAGCCGAAACTACTGCTTTTGCTTTCAAATGGAATGAAAAGAGACCACATCAATCAAAACACATGAGAATGAACGATTTACGTAGCAAACCCCTAAACATATGAAATGAGATTCAATAAAATGTGCACAGCAGGTGCTACAGAGTGAAAAACATTGTGACTCCAAGAATAGTGGCATGTGTCTGCTGTGAAAAAGCGCTTCCTCATTTCAACACAGCCACAGTGAGCTGCAGCGCATCCAAGAGGGATTCGCAGCCTTTCACTTGCTCCACATTTTATCACGTTGCAGCCTTATTCCAAAATCATTTTTCGCCTCAAAATTCTACACACAGTTCCCCATAATAAGTGAAAAAAGGAATTCTTGCAAATGTATTTCAAAAAACATAAATGAAATGAATTCACTCCATTTAGGAATACAGGTGTAACATGACGAGATGTGGAACAAATGAAGTGGAAGCTTCTCGGATGCTCGGGTGCTTCTGAAGCGCTGATAAATACTTTAATGTCACTTTCACTTCTTTGCAGTGAAAGGACTATGTGGATGAAATTTAGAAGATGCGTGTGGTATTTCGTGGCTTTGCTCACGATCACGATTTTAGTTATCTACATCTCCAGCCTCCAAGTATCGAGGACAACCACCCCAAACTCATGCAACTCTCACACCAGTGCACCTCCTGTAGTTGACAAGGTAAGTATTTTCACTGGTCTCCATATAATCTGTGCAACTTTAAAGCAAAGTAATTGAAAATTCACACATGTGATCAGTTGGTTTTTATGAACTGAAACTAGTTAACTAGTCAAGTTAAAGTCATCATGGTGTCGGGATAAAATGAGATGCTCTTCATCTCAAAATTAGAGACCCCCTGGCAGCTCAGGGGTCTCTAATTTTCTGAAATGGGGGGGGTCAAACAAAATGCATAGCATGGAAGATGGAAGACCACCTGTCTGCTGGGGAAGGATCTTGCAGTAGAGTTTGAGAGGTACTAGCTCGATACGGTCGGCCTCGCCTCAATCACAACTTCTTGGTGTCCTCGTCACTTCAAAACTCCTGAGGTGACAAAACTGAATCTGAACAAGACAGCAGAGAAGAAAGTATAGAGTTCAAATATGGGAGGTTTGTAATGAAGGGTTGTCGTTTTATTCAGCTGTAACATCAGAGACTTGCTTTCTGCATTTTTAACATAGAGTGGGTTTTGTCAGTATTGTTTGGTGGGTCTGGTTTGGTTTGGTGTCCTGATTTAGATGTCCTTTTAACAGCTCCTCCCATTTAATAAAAGAAATCACCATCTATTATGTGTCACGGTGGGGTTCGCCGGTGTTTTTGAAAACAGGACCCAATAGCAGACGCCGACCGTAAAAACGAGCCTTTATTTTGGCCGAAAACAGCTGCAAACATGAACACTTTGAAAGACTGAAAAACTATTAAGAAAACTGACAACTAGCACGACTGACAACTGTGGTGGGTACAACAGAAGACCCGACAATGAAACACAGAAAACACAGGAGATCAGGGGAAGTGGGAGCTCATGAGGAAAGAGCTGACTGAAATCAAGCATAAATGACGTCACAGGGAAGTGAAACTAAACACAGTGACAAAAACACACCAGGCTCTTTCAGAATAAAACAGGAAACATAGAGAAAAATACAATAATCAACAAAATAAAACTAAAATACACCAAACACTGGGTCGCAGACACAGTACTGTGATAATTATATGTACATTTGCTATACTGGTTTTCACAGACTGCACAAAGAGCCAAGTCAAATCTGGACAAGAAAAGATTCACTTTTCTTTTTTCTTTCTTTTTTTTAAAAACATAAATATTTGGTCTCTCAATCTCAAGCTCAATTTAGAAAAGATACAAAATTCAAATGAAAAAATGAGAGTAATTTATTATTATTATGTGTGATGCACAAAATCACCAACCGTCAGTGTTTACACAGATCTCACTGTCTCATTATCCCTTGCAGTATACGGTGGCATACCCACGCAAGTACAATTTCATACTGGATGAACCAAACAGATGTCGCCAGGAAAGCCCGTTCTTGGTACTCATGATCCCAGTTGAACCTCACAACAGAGAGGCTCGTCACATAATCCGCAATACGTGGGGGAATGTAACAACAGTGCAGGGCAAAGTGGTCAGCCTCTACTTCATACTGGGACAGTCCACAGAGGAAAATGGAGCAGCATCCATAAAAGAACAAGTGAGTGGCTTCAGTCCACTGAAGTGAACATTCCACACATTTCCCTTCTTGTTGTTATTAGGAATACATAGGACAGGGTGAATGAGCTACACCGGATGATTTAGAAAAGTCACAAGAGTCGGCGCAGAGGAAGGAAAGAAGGATCAGATTCCAAGCAGCTGAAGAAAATCCAGTCCAAACACAATTTCCTTTATAAGATTTCCAGGTGGCTTGATTTGATTTTGGTTTTTCAGACCACTCCTTTGTGCAGTGGTCGATGGCCGCCCCTCCCTGAGCCTGGTTCTGCCGGAGGTTTCTTCCTGTTAAAAGGGAGTTTTTCCTTTCTACTGTCGCCAAAGTGCTTGCTCATAGGGGGTCATATGATTGTTGGGTTTTTCACTCTATGTATTATTGTAGGGTCTACCTTACAATGTAAAGCACCTTGAGGCGACTGTTGTTGTGATTTGGCGCTACATAAATAAAATTAAATTGAATTGAATTGAATTGCAGTGCATATACTGTACCAAACATGCATCATGTTTGCTGTATCAATGAGCGAGTTAACTGAAGTATTATGAATAATTATTAATTTGTTTCATGGTGCTTTAAATTTCCATTTCACTTTCTCAGGTGTTACGTGAAAGCCAGGACCATCATGACATTCTCCAGAGTGACTTCTTGGACAGCTACCATAACCTCACCATCAAAACAATGCTTATGTTCGAATGGCTCGGCACCCATTGCCCCCAGACCTCCTACGCCATGAAGGTTGATACAGACACGTTTCTCAATGTCCACAACCTTGTCGGGATGCTTCTAAAGGCCCCCCGACATCTCTACATGACAGGAAACGTGATAAAGTTTGCTTCTGTTCTTCGAGACCAAAAGTCTAAATGGTTTATGCCGTTTTCCACCTTCCCCGATTCGGTCTATCCACCTTACGCCTTAGGACTGGGCTATGTGTTCTCACTGGATTTACCCAGGAAAATACTGGAGGCTGCTGAACATGTCAGAGCTCTTTACATTGAAGATGTGTATGTGGGTCTGTGCATGAGACATCTGGGTATTCCAGTGACAGATCCTCCTCGTGGTGATATGTTTAGGATATGGATGCCATCAGACACGAGCAAATGCTACTGGACTTCTGTCATTACAACCATGCTGCACAACTCCAACCAGCTTTTGGATGTATGGAAATCTTATCAAACTCAAGCACAAAGTGGATGTTAAACACTTTTAACATGTCTTACTACACTGTGATAAAGACTTTTTCTATTTTTATACATTTAATGATTTGATATGATCTTTACATCCTCTTACTGGTCCACAGAGAGGAATGTAAAACTTACAGCATCAAAGGGGTTTACACTGGTTTACTCCGTTTACGCTGTCTCCATTCAATTACTCTGCACATTTTGAATACATGCTGAAGTTGACTTCGCCTCATAATTCTCAGTCCAAAACGTTTGCTGTAGTAGGACATACATTATTAGAACAATGCTGTGTTTGTTTCAGTGGATTAAACACCCTGAGACGATTTGTCATGTGCAGGGCGAGTCACACAGTATTAATAATAATGACGTTGCTGAGGCAACAGCGCTAAACACCACATAAAATTTTTACAGTTTTGCCTGTGCACACAACCACGACGGACTCTAAGTCAGAGAAACCCAATATGATTGAAGTACCCACTTCAACTTAAGTTAAAGCTGAAGGTCTGTGCTTCACTCACACCCCGACTGATTTATTTAAAATCCACCGTAGTGCTGTTCAGAGGCAGAAGTACAAAAATACTGAACATAACTGTAGCTGTGTTTCTGGAACGGGCACTTTATTGGTCAAAATTACAGTTAGTCGGTGAACTTGGTGTAGGCAGGTCTGTCCTGGTAATGAGACCGCTCAGGTTACACACACACTAAACTCACTTTACAAGAAAAGGCAAATTCTCTATGTTGATGCTTCATCTATTCCATGGCTGTGTAGCACTCAGCTGTCACCAACTGACAACTAAAGAGAGAAACCTATTTAGGCACACATGTGTAAATAAAGATTTAACAGAAACAAATAATAATACAACTGCAGCAATGACAAAGATGCTGTCATAGTTTATTGTATTTATATTTGTTTTATTAATTTCCCTTCAGCAGTCACCACAGCTGCTCCCAGCTCACTCTATCGCTGGCATCCTCCGCTGTCCCACAAACCCCCCCCTGCTGTCCTTCTTCACTACATCCATGAACTACCCTCTTGGATCGTCTTCTTTTTCTCCCGCCTGAAAGCTCCATTTTCTCCATTCTTTGTCAAATACGTCCACTATCCGTCCTCTGCACATGTCCACACCATCTCAACCTTACCTCTCTAACTTTGTCTCCAACATGAGCTAATCTAATCATGCCTATCCTGGTGACTGCCAGTGAAACTTTCTGTGTCTCCAGCTCTGTCACCTTTCTTTTTGTTATTAATAATTAAATACATATTAATACCTAAAAAGTATCAGATGAAATGTGAAATATATACACGGGGCAACCCCCGAGCTACAGTCTGGGGGCTTTTGGGTTGGAGAGCAAATGTATTTATTATTCATTAATTACTAACGTCTACATCATCAGAGTGTCTGTTTTCTGCAGCAGAAAATATCGCAGCAAAGCTTAAAATCTCAGAAAGTTGATTCATTCAGGATTCTTTCATTTAGCACATCCTTCGCTAAAGGCTAACACACACACACACACACACACACACACACACACACACACACACACACACACACACACACACACACACACACACACACACACACACACACACTACCACTAAATCTAACTCATCCAGTAGATATTTTTTTTAACCTCCAACTAATGTCAACTTCAGCCTTAAGCTGCGTACACACTGAAAGTGATGGCTGTAAGTGACTTATCTGACCGAAGACTGGCCGCTTGCGGGCACTCCAAGGTCCGGTTACCTAGGTAACCCTCTAATGTATTTATCGCCAGCTCACATGTCAATCACCGGTATTCTTCACACTGGCTGCAGTCGCCCACTTTCTACTCCGAGGTTATTTCGCCTGTAGTCGCAGTGACTGGACTCGACCAGTGTGTACGCAGCTTCTTTTTTAAGTTGTGTTTTTGACATTAAATCTATTTAATAAATACACTGAAACCACTTATTTTTTTCAAACTAATGTATGCAGTTAGACTATTAAAAGTACTGCAGTTTCTAAAATAATAAATGAGGAGCAGTTCATTTTAAAAGACCAGTCTCTTCACTTCTGTTGAACATTCATGGATAAGACAAAAGCAATAGAATACTAAATTACTCACATCATTGTTTTGCAGGTGGCCTTATAACATATGTATTTCTCACAGTTTACATTTCAAAGTGCAACATTTCAGGAGGATCTTATTCAAATGAATCATTGAGACATGATTTAGGAAGGGCTGAGTCATGCGGTGAGCGGCGGACTGCTCTAAATTTTCTGCAGGAAAGCAGCCTGCCTCATCATGCACCCGATGAATGCTTACAGAAGCAGTAGATCTGAAGTGGTGCCAAAAGCTTTGTTGTCGGTTGGGGTTAACAGTCTTTATCCCAACTGACAACGTGGAGAAAAGGGTGCATCTTATTGGTTGTTACAAGGAGCCAAGTTAGTCAAGTCAACTTTATTGTCAAATGTGCTATACATGCACGACATGCAGCACATATGAAATATTGGTCCTCACTGACCCACGGTGCGAACGAGCAATACAATAAATAGAGGTAGAAATAAAACAGGATAGCAACACAGTGAAACAGTAAAGACAACCAATATAAACAGTATAGATAAATAAATAAATAAATTGATTAAAGAAAAACGTAAGACAATGACTGTGCGTTCAGACACTATAAATAACATAAACAAACAGACTGACAGCTGTTAGGATGAGGTAGTGCAAATGAGCGATAAAGTGAGATGTGTGGTTGCTGTTAGTATGTTAGTGAATGATGAGCTGTATGTATGAATGTAATGAATGAAAAGGGAGGGGCAGAGCAGGGAGGGAATTGAGCCTCCTGACTGCCTGGTGAAAGAAATTGTTCCTGAGCCTCCTGGTGTTGGCCCAAAAACTCTGCAGTCTCCTCCCTGACGGCAGCAGGCTAAAGAGGCTGTGAGATGGGTGGGTAGGGTCACCTGCAATCCTGATGGCTTTGCAGGTGAGACGGGAGTTATAAATGTCCGATACAAAGGGGAGAGAGACACCAATGATCATCTCAGCTGCTCTCACGATGCGTTGCAGAGACCCGCGGCAGGACACGGTGCAGGCGCCGCACCACACGGTGATGCAGCTGGTCCGGATGCTCTCGATGGTGCCTCTGTAGAATGTGTGCAGGATGGAGGTCGGGGCTCTTGCGCTCCTCAGTTTTCGGAGGAAGTACAGGCGCTGTTGAGCTTTTTTGGCCAGTGATGCGGTGTTGTTGCTCCAGGACAGGTCTTCAGAGATGTGTACACCCAGAAACTTGGTGCTGATCACCCTTTTCACTGCAGCACCGTCGATAGATAGTGGAGCGTGCTGGGTGTGCTTCCTCCTGAAGTCCACAATAATCTCCATCTTCTTGACGTTCAGATGGAGATTGTTGTCCTTGCACCACATGGCCAAACGGTTCACCTCATTCCTGTAGGTTGTCTCATCGCCATTGTTGATCAGACCCACCACAGTCGTGTCATCCGCAAACTTGATGAAGAGGTTTGAGCTGTGTGTTGGTGTGCAATCATGGGTCAGCAGAGTGAAGAGGAGGGGGCTTAGCACACATCCTTGAGGGGCCCCTGTGTTCAGTATGATGAGACTTGATATGTCTCATGACTAGCTGCTCAAAGCACTTTGTGAGGATGGAAGTAAGTGCGACAGCGTGGTAGTCATTGAAACAGGAGGGAGGAGGCTTCTTCGGGACCGGTATGATGGTAGTGGTTTTGAGGCACGTAGGGACAACAGCCTGGCTCAACGAGATGTTGAAGATGTCTGTAAGGACATCTGTGAGCTCCTCAGCACAGTCTCTCATGACACGACCATGGATGTTATCAGCTCCTGGGGCTTTATGTATGCTTTTGTTGTCCTGAGAACTCTCCTCACGCTGTCTGGGGACAGCATCAACACCTGGTCGCTCGGAGGTGGTGGAGTCTTCTGTGCAGAGGTATTGTTGTCTGCCTCGAAGCGAGCGAAGAAGTTGTTCAGCTGAGTCAGCAGAGATATGGAATTGTCACAGGACTGTGGTGAAGGTGTGTTATTATACCATATACCATATGAGAAGTCAAAACACTTTCACTTTTTGTTTTTAGTGCAACTTAAAGTTACTACTGAGCAACTATGCACATGAAAGTGAAGGACTTTCATTCAACATACACATCACCGCTGTTGTGAGTGGTGAGTTTCTCACCACAGGATTGAGCTCAGGACTTTGATGTTGCCATTCTAATACACTATTTTTATTTCTCCTTAATCACTACAACACTTGAGTTAGTTTCAACTTCCCCTCAGATGCTTGGTAGTCTGCTAGCTTCTTCAACTAGACACATGTCTATACAGGAAACCACAACCACATTCTGTGTGTGTGTGTGTGTGTGTGTGTGTGTGTGTGTGTGTGTGTGTGTGTGTGTGTGTGTGTGTGTGTGTGTGTGTGTGTGTGTGTGTGTGTGTGTGTGTGTGAGCGTGAGAGAGTGCATACGCAGGATGCTGTGGTAGCCATGCTGGTTCAAGTGTGTCTTCAATTATAAACAAATGTCAGTGTTACCAGCAAAGCACCATCACACCACCTCCTCCATGCTTCACGGTGGGACCCATGCATGTAGAGAACCATCCATTCACCTTTTCTGTGTCGCACAAAGACCAAAGAGCCAAAGTGGAACCAAAGATCCACTTGATTCATTATTTATCTGAGCTCTAAACTGAGCTGCTGGTAACTTGTGATTTCTGAGGCTGGTGACTCGGATGAATGTATCCTCAGCAATTTTCTAACTGACTGACCTTCATTTCTTAAAGTAATGATAGATGTCATTTCTCTTTACTTAGCTGATTGGTTCTTGCCATAATAATAATTCTAACAGTTGTCAAAATAGGGCTGTCAGCTGTGTATCAACCAGACTTCTGCACAACACAACTGATGGTCCCAACCCACAGATGGACCCTGACAGGCACACCTGTGAAGGGAAAACCATTTCAGGTGACGAGATCATGAAGCTCACTGAGAGAAGGCCAAAGGTTTGCAGCCAACAAAGCAAAGGGTGGATACTTTCAGGAAGTATAAGACACATTTAAAGTTATTTACCAATTTCTTCTTTGCTACATAATTCCAAATATCTGGCTTCATATATTTTTTATTTCTTCAGTTTGTGTCTAATTTAAAGAAAACCCATTAAATGAAAAGCCGTCAACTTCAACCTAGTCAAGTTTGGGCAACTTCACTGGTTGTGTGTGTGTGTGTGTGTGTGTGTGTGTGTGTGTGTGTGTGTGTGTGTGTGTGTG
>VURO01041476.1:0-13525 GCA_015108175.1 Pelvicachromis taeniatus
TGTTGCACCAGGCTGATGAAGAAGTCTGTGACAGAGGAGACAGGAGAGCAGCAGAGAGAGATGCAAGAGCAGGAGAGAGAGATGGAGCAAGAGAGAGAGAGAAAAGAGCAAGAGAGAGAAAGAAAAGAGCAGGAGAGATAGATGCAAGAGCAGGAGAGAGAGAGAGATGGAGCAAGAGAGAGAGTTGGAAGCACAGGAGAGAGAGAGCCAGGGCATAGATTACTTTGCTCGCCCTGAACCTGCCATATTACAGGCCTTCTTAGATTACCACCCACAGCAGAACACCTGCAGTGCAGTTGTGATGAGGGTGTTCAGCTGTAAAGATGGCACCAACAGGAAGTGGCTTACTTATTGCAAAGAACGCCATTTATTGTTCTGATTTGTGTGTCTGGCATTTGCAAGGCAGACTGATACCAACCCATTTATTACTCAACCAAGCACTCTTTTTGTTTCCGCTATGTACTGTTTAAAATCCAGAATAGGGAGGATGGTGTAGGTTTAGATATATATATATATATATATATATATATATATATATATATATATATATATATATACCAACAAGGCAGTGTACATCAAAGCGGTTGTTTTCATTCAAAGGTTTTATGGCATTATCTTGTTACTTTGTGATTGTGAGTCAAGCAAAAACAGCAAGGGAAAATGGGAGCAATCGTATAGTCAGTTTAAATAGAGCTTAGGTTGCCCATGCAACATCAGTGTTACTATGCAAGAGGTATAAGTAGACAACTGTCAAATTTGTAATACCTTCTGAAAAAATTAAACTGAAAGGACAGTCAGTTGTTTTATTTAGTTTGAAACGTAATTGCCACCATCTGCATTTTAGTTTTTTTTTTAAATGCATTACAGTGTATTTGTTAAAATATTATACTATTTACTTTGCTGATGATGGCCCCTCACTTCATTACATTTTTAAATGTCTTTACTTTTGAGCATCATTAAATTTATGTCAATAGCCTGGCTATAAAATAAAATAGACTCAGCATGGTTTATTTTTCTGACTCTTAAACTGAAACAATTTAATAACACTGAACTGTTTATATAAAGCCTCTGTAATAGGTTCACTAATTCGTGATAATGTCTAAAAGCTATTTACTGTTTTTTAATGCACAGTTAAGAGTCATGTTAACTGTTGGTGCCTAGTAAGACAGTATGCAGTCTTTTTTTTTTTTCTGCTGCAAATTCTATTCTTATGGTGACCTGTGATGATCAGAAGTTTTGCAATGGAAGCTAAGGGTTCCATGTTACCCACATCTTTGTTTCTCAGAGTCTTTGACCCTATTAATCCCTCTGTGGTCTCTTTGATTGCTCGTTGTTGCGAGGCTGTGCCCCAAGCTATTTTAAGTAGGATGTTGTCCAACCCCTGTTAATTTTTAAAAACAAACTTAGACCCATTATTACCCACCAGTTATTCGCATTAAATTGTTTTTGTTGCTAAATATCAAAAAAGGGTTTTTGGGATGAAATTAACAAAAAACAAATCTTTTTGATCCATTTCAGTCTACTGTAGTTTCAGATGCCTGCACGTGAGGGTGACTGTTCAATCTTTGTTTCGCTTTACCTCAGCTCAGCCTTTGAAAACTCATAGGTGAAAGTGCACGGCTGGGATTTCAGCCCCTGTGTTGGTTTGCTTCACTTCATACCTTGCTGATACAATGCTTTTAATTTTGGTGGTAAGTTTTTGCTGCTCCACTGTGCGGCATTCCTCAAGGATCTGGGTTAAGTCCTCAGCTATTTTCATTGTATAGTCTCCCATTAGGTCACTTTATCAGCAATTTTGAAATAATTTCTTATTATCTGTTCATTTAGCTGTACCTCTCTTTAAAACCTCAGAAACTGGATAAGTTGTTCTTTTAACATGACTCTCTCAATGCAATCAAAGTTTGGCTGGCAAATAACCTTTTGCTGCTTAACACGGACAAGGCAAGGCATCTAATTATTGCTCCTGAGAGGATTATTGCCCGGATCAGACAGCGATTGGGTTCTTTCTCATCCAACATAAAAGCTAACACTGGGAACCTTGGGGTCATTTTTGATCAGTCTTTGACATTTGATGCTTACATCAAGGCTCTGAACCACTCTTGTTTTTCATTTAAGAATTATTGATAAGCTCAGGGCTGTTGTCACAAAAAGCATCGGAGATGCTTCTCCATGCCTTCATCTCCTCTCATTTGGATTATTGTAATGCATGTTTTCTTGTCTGAGTAAAGAATCTATTAATTGCCTCCACTTTGTCTGAAATGCTACTGTAAGGCTTTTTACTCCCTCTCATAAATCTTAACACATCACCCCACTTTTTCAACAGCTCCCAATCAGCTTTAGACTTCAGTTTAAAATCTTTTCATTCTTATTTTGCCTTACTTACTTACTTACCACCTTAAATTTAAGGTGGGAGCTTTATAGCATGAGGGCCTCACCTATATTATCGAACTGCTCCAACCCTATTCTCCAAGCCCTATGCTTAGGTCATTTAGATAGGGCCGTACCTGTTTGAAAACTAAGGGGGATTGTTTATTGTAAACTGTACATCCAAACATGTGGAACAGATTACTACTAACTCATTTCCCCCTTGATTCCAGCAAAAGCAGCTTAAAACGTATCTGTTCAGACAGGTATTTGAACAGTGTATGTGTTTTGTGTTGTGCTGTTTTGCTCATTCATGTATTTTCATTTTTCCTTTGGCATGGGCTGATTTTTTTATTGAAACCCCTGTAAAACCTTTTATGACTGATCTTTGTCTTGAAACGCGCTATATAAATAAACTTTACTTACTTAATTATTTTCTTACTTACAGTAATTCATCAGCTGATTTAAAGCCCTTTCTTATAACCATTTTTGACTAACTTGTTTCTCATATTTCTTTTATACTCTAGGTTGAACACTAGTTGATTATACTGATGCAGTTTTATTATTATTTGTAGTTCAGAATTGCCACAAATACAAGTCAAAAAAGTATAGAGCATCAGACTGAAAACAACGGTGTGCTAACGGTGTATGTTTATGATCCAGGAAGTCAAGTTGTACTAACAGAGATAACTAGTTTTAAAATGTGTGGCATACTCATAAGACACTGCAAAACAGCTTGCATTCAGCATTTAATTTAAAACCTTACTGCCAATAACCATATGCTCATTAGCAGAAATTCTACATAGTGGATCGGCTTTTGTGCTGGACTGCCCTGTGTGTGTTTTTTGGGGTGTTTTTTGCTAAGAGCCACTACATTGGCAAGACATCCTGCTCCAAAGTCTGTTCAAACAAGAGGGGGGGCTATGTTTTGATGTTAATCCAACTATGGTGTAAAGCAAGAAAGTGTCTTGTTATTCAGAAAAAAAACAGCTGCTTGGTTATAGTTATTTAAGCTTTCATTGGACTATGTACAGTATTCAAAATGTATTTGAAAAATCACAGGTTTATTAAAAAGTTGTATATAGCTTACACTACATGATTATTATAGGGCTACGCACTGTTGAAGTAAATGCATTATTATTTCTAAGAGTTTCAATTCATTCAGAGAGAGCTCAAAAATATATGACAAAGAAGGCAGGTTTAAAAAACAAAAAGCAGGCTTTAACTGAAAAATGAGGTTAATAAACTAAGCAGAAGCAGGGAAGCAGATGAAGGCTAACAAACTGGGCTAAAGAAATGGCACGAAGAAAACAAGCACAGAACAAACTAAGGGAGAGATAGACAAGGCTATAAATATATAGAGAACAAAGTGAAAAACAGGAAACAGAGCAAACAAGAGGGGGAAAACACAGAAACAGGTGGAAGATAGTTAACTGCATTATTTTTAATGGCCAATAGGATGAAACTCCTTAGATTGGATGGACCTCTCTGAGATGATGAATCTAAAGTACTGCTCATTTAAGTTATTTGCTTTAGTAAACAAAAGTTGTTTTTTTAATTTAACATTGCATTCACTTGGTAGGTATTAGTCTGGTTTGGATACAGTCTAAGGAAGGAGAATAGGAGGCACAGTAAACACTGAGAAACATAAAGCTGTGGGGAAAATGGGAGACACAACTACAACAACAAATAGAAAAACTCCAAACTATGATGCATTAGCATATATCAAGCCAGTTTTTTTGAAAACTGGACTCTGTAGTCTACATCTTCTTGGTCCATTCTTACACACACCGTGCCTGCAGTACTGCAAAATATTTGATTGTAATAAATTTGAATACCAATTTTATATTTGTTGAAGGAGTGCCCATAACGCTAAATACAATGCTACTGTAAGAGGAAATTTTCCATTTTAACTTTTTTATATTTTTCCATTCACTCTTATCTTAGTGAAACAGTCTGACTGTAACAGATTGATGAAGTCTGCTTCCACAAATCTTTATCACTCACCTGGACTCACTTGTGTATTTTGTCTGGCTTGCAACGATCAGAGCTTTCCCTTCCAGGCAATTAGTCAGTCAACGCTCCATCACCCTATCAAAAGGCCTACTTAATAACTAGTGGGATACTAATTAGAGTGACGTGCACATATCTCCAATGCCAGGTTTTACCCTTCTGGGCAGTGTTACATTAACAGTTAGAGCTGAGGGGCTGTCGCAGACCAATATATCATACCTTGAAACCGAAGCAGGTCAGAGGTTAGAAAATCAAACAGGGTTTTGAAGTTACAGAAATGGAAACCTGCGCTATGTGCTCTGATCCTCATACATCATGTCATGATTCAGCCTGTGTCAGAGATGTTTTGCAGAGGGTAAAGATACTGCTGTTCCTCTGACAGATCTGCACAGCCTATAAAAAGCATATTGATTGAATAGAATTGAACCTCCTCAAATCTACATTTTTTTCATCTTCCCAATGCCCTTGAGGGTCAACACGGCATCTTTGGTAATTGGAAATGCCTGCCGAACTCTCGTTGTGAAGAACAAAAACTATTTTGGCCAGGATGGGTAATAAATGGGACTAATGTCTTTGCCGTTCACATGCTGTCTGCAGGGCTGCGATTTGTGTGTACAGCCTAAGGCAGTGGAAATGTTATGTTCTGAGGTCAGCTCTGACAAATCTCTGAACCCTGCCTGCTATAAACTTGGAGGAAAAATGGAACAGCGGGTAGCAAATATAGAAATAGGCACTATGAGAATAACTATATCAATAACATTGACTAAGACAGGGTCTCACACAAAACACTCACCTTCAAAAATAACATATGAGTACCGTTACAATTTGATTTATTATCAGATATCAGTTAGGAAACATCACAGCAAAGCCAGTAAACTTGACACCCATTTTTAGATTTTAATACAGAAAATTAAGCTCATAAACAGTTATACTCATGAGTCCCGCACACTTGGTGGGACTACTTAGCAGACATACTGACCTGATTCTGTAGAAGCCAAGTAACACACTTTTTTCATGAGTTAGAGGAACACTCGTAAAATCTAGAGTACTCAAGGCCCAGCTGTTTTAGAAGATTAGGCACCCTTTAAAAATTATTCATGACCCATTTTTAAAGATTTATATTTTTAATAAAAACGAATGGCCTTGGGCTGGAGTGTCACAACTGCTTGTGACACTCAATTCAGGGGCTGGAGACAGAGATAATGTTCACTGTTTGTTGAGATCGTCTCATAGAATTGTTGACTCAACTCTTTGCTTGTTTTTCAGAATATAGTGATGGGTTTTATTTAGCGTCTGCCTATCTATTCTGCCTGTGATATAAATGTTTACCACATGCAGTCCCTTCAGACTTTGAAAGTAGCTAAGTTGAAAAGAAACCAATTACAAAGCAAAAGGACTGCTGAACAATAAAAACAGAGAGCTTTTTTCCCAACCATCTTCTGGGTAGGCCTACTTATTATCTTTGTCAGGACTGCTGCTGCAGCAGTGCAAGCAAAGCAGTTCGGATCGCCCCCACCAAGCTGCCATCACGTCTCCCTAGGCGGCCTCAAATGGAGATGTAACCCCTGCAGCATGTCTTGGTCTGCCCCTTGTCTCCTACCTGGCTGGTCTTCTCCCGTTAATTTGTGCTTGAAATGCATCCAAAGGATAGGGCTCAGGGGTCATCCCAACTTTCTGTGTCTCAAGTGCCTCAGATCCAGTTGTTGTTAAGTGTGCATGCAGCTCCAAAATGCTTCTGCTCCACATAGACGCTGTAAAAATGAAGCGAGAGAGTATAAAAGTGACAGATTTTTGGTTAGCTTTGTGCAGAACTATGCTAAATGATTCCCATTGTCTCCAGTCACTGTTATAAGCAAAGCTGACTGTCTGCTAGCTATTGCATCATGTTTATCATACTGAGATCAGATATCAGGTATCTAGCTGCTGTCTATACTCTGTGTGTCTGTTCCTTTAACTTCACTGCCACAGCTCTATTTGCTTTAATGTGACATCCTATGATTTTTCCAGTTTGCTCACTATGCATGTTATATTTCTATACATTTCTTCAGCAGTGCTTAAGAAATTATTAGACCACATATCACATGTCAAGAAAACACACACATTTTAGAACTGCCCCAACAAAAACCTTGTTTAAAACTAAAAGTGTGTGAATTTCATGTTTTGTACTTGAAATTAATTCGGCACACTGGACTTCGCTGAGAAGAAGTAATTTGGTATGTTAATTAAAAAATAATAATAATGTGCTTAATCACGTTTTTAGCATTGAAAATTCATGGATGAAAACAGTAATTATATTTCAGTAATAAATATATTGTTTCGGTTAAAGAGCTTGCACATACTGGTAGATCAGCCATTACAGTAACATAAAAATTGCAATTGCAATAATTACCAATATTTTTAATTTATGGCAGCTATGGCACAAACCTACCATTCGGTTGGTTTATGCCAAACCTGGGCTAATTAATTTATTAAGCACTCTATATCTAGTCATATTGCGCATAATGCACTTTAGAGCGAAGATGCAGAATCGAAGGCGTCACCTCTGCAGAAGCAGTTGTGCTGTGCATGCTTTCTGCATCACTAAAAGCCTCTCGATCACACATTAGCAACTGACATTGATTTCTCTCATGAGCTGCACCGTGGGCAACCTGCAGAGTAATGTAAAGCAGATTTACCTTTACTTTACATTTAGATCCAATCACTCATGCAGACAGTATATCCCATTTATGTTTCATGTCTCTGCTGTATCACAGTCTCCTTATAGTCTGCTTATATTCTACACTCATGCCTAAATGGGGAACGTAGGGCTTAATAAGCCCAAATAATAAAGGTGTTCTGCTGAATATTAAATTAATTAACTTGTTCCTCATTTTCTTGCTATGTAGTATCACTATATAATCCAAGGGCTTAATAAAAGGGAGAGGGGCTTATGTGTAATCCAGAGGCGGTGATAATGAGATTAGATGTTTATTCAGTCTTACAATGTTGGTTTATTTTCTGGTTCAGTTAACTTTATTTTGGTAATTGTTTTTAAAGGAACTTGGGTGGGAAGTAGTTTTCAGCTACAAAATAAGGGACAAATCAAGTCTTAATAATATTTCTGAATGCAATAAATGTAAAATATTAATGAAGTTGAGCAAATCCAATCACATAGTAAAAAAAAAACTGATTATTAATTCAGGTGAGTGTCATTCCTGGTTATAATTAACAGTTTGAGTTGAAGTTTAACCTTCGCTTTTCACTCAGTGTCTCTTTTGTTTGTTAACAGTTAAAATGGGAGATCAGGTGAAAAAAGCGTGTGGGTCACACAGTGCAAAGCAAGGTCACAGAGCCATATATGCCGAATCAATCAGGCAGATTAATGAAGCAAAGCCTGCTGACAAGACAGATTCAAACATCTTGTGGTCATGCGCTGCAATCGCCAATGAAACAAATCCCGTCATTGGCAATATAATTTTGCTATACTGCTTCAGGAAGTGAAAACATGCTCTGGTTTATCACTTTTCAAAGTCTGTTAAAAAGGATTACATATCTAGCTTGGAGCTGTCCCTGAACTCTTAAAAAACCTTTGAGGTTTTTTTGTTGTTGTTTTTTAAACGGTTGAATAACAAGCAATGTATCCTAGAAATTATGTTTATATAGGTATTGCGAATCTGTTTTATCAGTTCAGATAGAGGCTGCCTCAATTTCGATTAAGGAAAAGACATTTCCATGTGCTTTTGTACAGAATGTAGAAAGTTGTTTTGGGATTCATGTATAATGGGCTGGGCATTTGATCTGCACTCAGTTCCCTGTCTGTACTTCTATAACAGTAGCACTTTTGCCAAGATTATTAAGCCATTGTTGAATTTCTTAAACCAGGTCTCAACAAAACATAATGTAGAGATCTCGTAAACTTTGCAGATAATTTAATTGAAATGTTTCCTCAGTGTACAGATAAAAAAATGACCTCAGTCTATATTACATTTTCTCTAAACACAATACAAAGCACTTTGAAAATGTTCTAAGAGAAAGAAAACAGTAATATAAAAGATGAAAATGCACTGAGGGTCCCATTGAATAAAACAAGTATAGCCCCAGAGAATAAGTTGACCAGTGTCTTTTGTTCTACACAGATATCTAATAGAGAGTATGATACAACAAACTATAATCGGATTTACTCTGTCTGTCAGGAATGAACACATTTTTCAAATTGATGTGCGAGTGGAACTACTCGATTGCGGCATCTTCCTGTATAGCAAATCTCCCAGTGGCAGATTTTTTCGTTGACAATTATTTGTTGCTGAAATGTTGTTTGTTCACTCACAGGGCTTATGTGGCCCTGGGGTAGTGATTCAAAACCACGTGAAAGTGGTGAGAATAAATTGTGATGGGGTGAGGAATTATGGCGTCTTTGGCAGAATAGTGTTGAATTTTACACTTAGAGACTAAATTAACACCTTTGCTGTGTGTGCAAATCAAGTTGTGAGCTGGTGCAACAGAGCATCACACATACAATGAAGATGATATTTCATGAGATGAAAAAACCAAAGACTTCTCCCTCTAGAGAGTGGGGAAAAAATTGTTTCCATATCTATTGTACAAGTAATTTTCCTAACTTAATTTCATACAAAAAATATATAAAGAACATACAAAATACATACAGCCTGTATAAAGTAAAATGTTTTGTCATGAGAAAATAGAAATATTACAGCAAAAAAAAAACCTTTGGTAATTACTGGTCCTTGCAATTAAACATGAAAAAGAGGCAGCATGACAAAGCTCTTGTCTGGCTCTTCCAGTAAAACAGCCCTTGAAGTGCTAAAAATGTTATTTAATTAATATACAAGACTTTTATTGCATTTCTTTCTTGCTCGATGTGCTGGGGATAACACCTGTTGACTCACAGCAAGAATGTCATGACTCCAAACTCTGCGTGGTGATCGTCCCCCTTGTGCCTTCGTCGGTTCTCTCCGATTGGAACATGTTGACCGACAGATGTTCTTCTTATCCAGGTGTGTCATATCCTCCTGAGAAGGAAAAAAACGTATCTTTTAGTTGAACGTTATTGGTGATTTGTGTGTCCACAACGAGGACATAAATGAATAGGCTGGGTCTCAGGAGGATGCAAGATTGATTCCAGAAAGTTGATTCTGTTCATCTGGAGGTAGCATTTTCAGTGGGACAAACATTTCATCACTCATCTAAGTGACCTCTTCAGTCTCAGCTGACTGACCACTGGCTAAGTAGTGGATGGCACAACACAGATGAGCTGCCTTGTCAGAGCAGGACCATGAAGTTCATTTACACCTATAGGCCATTGGACACTGTCAGTGATGTGAATGTGTAGATCTTGGATAGTGAGGAATGCTGGTTTGACCAAAGAGTCAATGAGGCCATTTATGTAAAAATGGAATGATCATCTATCATCCAAGGAGGGGGCCTAGGGGCACATCTTACACCATCTTACAATGCTGTGGTCGCAGCCATTCCCCAACTTTTTGTGACTAGTACTCATAGCCACTGATCAGTGGTCATTACAATTTACATATTAATGACCATGAAACTGAGCCAATGGCCCATTGTTAGGTAATGGTGCTACCTTCGGTCATCATTCAGCAGTACTGTTTATAGGGTTGGGAAAGCTGCAGTCAGCTGAGACTGAAGAAGTCAACTGGATGAATGACAAAACATTTCTCCCATTGAAAACATTACATGTAGATGAATAGAATGAACTTTCTGGGATTTCAAATCAAATCAAATCACTTTTATTGTCACATCACATTACTGGTACACTGGTACAGCACATGTGACTGAAATTCTTGTGTGCAAGCTTCACAAGCAACAGTGCAAAATACAAGAAACATAAGAAACAATCCAAATATAAGAATGTATAGATAGATAGATAGATAGATAGATAGATAGATAGATAGATAGATAGATAGATAGATAGATAGATAGATAGATAGATAGATAGATAGATAGATAGATAGATAGATAGATAGATAGAGTATTGAGCATTGAAACATAAGTTTGATTGTTTTTTTATTGCTTGGGCATGTCTACTCTCAGTTTAAGCCTCATTTTTCACCTGTAAAGACTCCATTTGAAGTTAAGAAGGGCAGATCAACACGAAAACCAGAGAGCTGGTTATTGAAGAAAACCATGGCATTCACTAAAAGTTGGTATTTCACAAACATTTCACACAGCCAGTACAACAATTTGGAATGTCAGTTAAAGCAATAAGCATCTAACTGGTTATCCAACAAAAAACGAAAAACCCTAAAACAACAGTCTATAACATATCACAGAGTCCAAAGAAATATCACAATCAATGTTTGAAGGAGATTTAGAGAACTACAATATAGAGTCCGTGGTGCAAGATGCACATCACTCATCAGCAGTAAATATCAGAAAACAACAATCTTGATTTCAGATATTTACAAATATGACCCACAAAACTTCAAAGTTTTAAAGAGGGATTAAGATCTACAAAAAATAGAGGAAGGAGGCATCTGCTCTTAATTCTAAACATACCAGTTCATCTTTGAAGCATGTTGGACACGGTGTCAGGGACTGGGCTCCGTGACTGCTTGTGGAACAGGATCAATCATTTTTTAATGAGATGTAATTCATGGTGGTGGTCGCATGATGAACACAGATATTTACAAACACATAAAGACTGCCAGCCTATGTAGAAATGCATCCAAACTCATTGAGAAGAACTTAATTTTGCAGAAAGGCAATGATCCAAAAATATGAATACCAGGGAATCAACGGTAAAACTTTTCTCATGTGTATATTTTTGTATTGATCAGCAAAAAAAACATTTAACCGGCTTTGCTGTTTTACTATTTTTTAGGGTATTGTATGCATCAGCTCTCCCACCCATCCACCCTATGACCCCTAATTGGATAAGTGATATGGATGTGGATAAGTGAATAATCCATACCACCACCGTAAAGAAGTGGGTTTTTATATGTTTAAAATTAAATCTCTTACCTAATTTTTCACAGTTACAGTAAATTTTTTTGGCTGCGCATTAAAAAAAACAGCTTTGGCTGATAGTACATCCCTTTAAAACTGTTAAATAGTTTGTTCAAATTCAGAAATTCCAATAAAATCCCTTCTTTTCCATTATGCCAAAAACCAACTGTAACATTTTCAAGATGCTCTGTCAAAGAATTATTTCTCATTTTTACTTAGCTGAATCTTATTTTGGTTGCTTCCATACTTTCCACAGCAGCAGCTGTCCCGGCTTAATCTCGTCATATTCCCTAATAATGGCTGTTACAATGTACATTTAAACCTGAGAAAACATATTTCTGCATTGGATTGTTACACATCTGCATGCCGTTTATTATTTCACCGACTTAAGTTCTAATAAACCAGTAAAACCTCAAGTCTTTTCAAAGCTGTAGGTGGAACGAGAGCCCACTTGCAGATAATTGAATATAAAATAATGATCTCTCGTGTTTTTGTCAAGGTAGGAGCTCTCAGCTTGGTGTCCTCATCAAAGCCTTGTCTTTCAGGCATTGGAGGGAAGTTCCATCTTGAAAAGCTTTTTTATTCTCAGAAACTTACAGCCCCGCACTCAGAATCAGCATATTATTCACAATTTGCCACACTGCTGAAGGAGTTACGTTGGTTCTACAATTCAGTTCTCTATAATTTTTTTCTTATCACTTATTTTACAGTATCGCTATATCTGCCAAGCTACTATCTAATCTGCCATGGTAAATACTCAGTCTTTCGAACATACTGCAAAATACTACATACACTACAAAATATGCTGTTGATTTTTATCAGTTTATCTAAATTCAGTTGTGTAAGCTTTGAACTGGAGTTGCACCATTTCCAATCAGTTGATGATAAAATCAGCGTAGCACAGAATACCGTGGAGTTTCATATATAAGCCAAATCAAATGCTGATTTGCATTAAATGTATATTGTCTTATGTTCTAAATTTAAATGTTTTATCTGACACACTAACAGATCTTTTTTCATCTCCCCATTTATATGCACAGAGAAATATTTGTTTGTCCTGATACACTGTGTAATTAATTCATTTTGCCAAATTGCAAATGATGTAATGATGTGATGGGTCATTCCATTCATGGTGGCAAATTACTGATCTGGTTCATAAATTTCACCGGAACAGGCGTTCTTCTAATAATTCGAGTGTGTAGTGCAAAGTAGAGCATGCAGTCTACTGAGAGTTGAATCTCTGAGAGACCTTAATAGAGGTTGCTGTGAACTTTCATGTTATAGTCTTAAATAATTCTCTTTCATGAAGACAAAACAGAACAAACTGAGTTAGCTCTTTACATAACGTTGTGTTTTGTTTGTTCTTCAAAGTACTGATTTAAATTTAAACTGAAAGAAAATAAGGTGGTTACAAAATATTTTAATATGTTATTCTAAGAATTTCTTCACTGACTTTACAGTATTTTTTGCATCTGTTATTGACCTTCAAAAAAGTAAATGATGTGAAATTAGTAAAAATTTGATGCTTGTACTTACCAATTACTTTACAATATACCATATATCTTCCAATTGTAGCCCGGGCGTTTATTTAAAAAATTATCCGGCCGGCCCAGCGTTTAAAAGAGACCGGCGGTGATTGAGACTGGCTTTTATTCCCTTCTCAGAATTGCCGTGGAAGTGAGAGGGAAAGAGGACCCAGGTGAGGTTTTTAGACCGAAGTGAAAAGACAGTGTGTTTACTTACAGTGCTCCAAAACTTATTCCAACAGTTCACAAATAATGCAGTTCCCAATTGTGCTCCTCCTTTGCTCCCGAGTGTCTCCTTGTCTGTGGTAGCCCAGTGCACGAGTGGTGCTCCCCGAAACTTTTCTCCGCCCAACTCTCCTCAAGAGGTAAAAGACCAGAAAATCACAGTTAGCAGGTTCACTAGCCGACAGTTCCAGTTCAGTATAATAATCCCACTTGGATGGTCGCTGCATCCAGCTTAAATGCCGCTGGTCGTAGATGACGGCTGATTGGAAACAGCTGGCCGAGTGATGAGCCAACGTTCCAGTCACACTCCATACCAGTTGGTGGCTGTAATGCACCATTCAGTTGTTTGCCAACTGCCAATAAAATTTCAAAAGAAGAAGACAGCGCGGAGGGACTTCTGGGTCGAAGGTCACCCGGCTACTATTGGAGAC
>VURO01041477.1:0-13708 GCA_015108175.1 Pelvicachromis taeniatus
CAGGTATTGTTTTCTTTCCAGAGTTGAATCTTGATTAGAATTAGACACTTGCGATGGATTTTCATCAGATGTCTCATTTTCTTTAGGTTTTTCTGTGTAGCTAGCTGTTGAACTTTCTTTTGATTCAGGCTCTTGGACAGGTTTGGGTTTTGTAGGGATGCTCTGGCTGATATTAGGCTTTTGGTTGTGTGGTGTTTTCGTTAGATCCGGTATGGTCTTCTTTCCAGATGTTGGATCTTGATTAGAATAAGACACTTGCGAGGGATTTTCATCAGATGTCTCAATTTGTTTAGGTTTTTCTGCATAGCTAGCTGTTGAACTTTCTTTTGATTCAGGTTTTTGGACAGGTTTGGGTTTTGTAGGGATGTTCAGTCTGGTTTTAGGCTTTTGGTTGGGGGGTGTTTTCCGTAGATCAGGTGTGGTCTTCTTTTCCGGTGTTGAATCTTGATTAGAATTAGACGCGTGTGAGGGATTTTCATCAATTGTCTCCTTTTGTTTAGGTTTTTCTGCATAGCTAGCTGTTGAACTTTCTTTTGATTCAGGCTTTTGGACAGGTTTGGGTTTTGTAGGGATGTTCAGTCTGGTTTTAGGCTTTTGGTTGGGGGGTGTTTTCGTTAGATCAGGTATTGTTTTCTTTCCAGATGTTGGATCTTGATTAGAATTAGACACTTGCGATGGATTTTCATCAGATGTCTTCTTTTGTTTAGGTTTTTCTGTGTAGCTAGCTGTTGAACTTTCTTTTGATTCAGGCTCTTGGACAGGTTTGGGTTTTGTAAGGATGTTCTGGCTGATTTTAGGCTTTTGGTTGGGGGGTGTTTTCGTTAGATCAGGTATTGTTTTCTTTCCAGATGTTGGATCTTGATTAGAATTAGACACATGTGAGGGATTTTCATCAGATGTCTCACTGTAGTCAAGTGTTTGGTCAGGTTTTGTTTTTTCTTCACCTTTTGACCATTTTTCTGTTTTTTGCTTTTGGTCTGGCTTCTCAGTTTTGGGATTATGGACTGTTTCCTTCTCTGATTTTGAGGTTTGATTAGTAGCAGGAACTTGATCTGACTCGTGCTCTCGGACAATTCCAGGATATTCATCAGGTCTGGTTGTGTTTGCATTCTGAGGTCTGTGATGCAGTGGAGGTCTCCAAATAGGAGTCACAGTCTTTTCATTAGATTTTGACTTTTGAATGGGTAACTTGTTTTGATCAGTTGTATAATCTTGGCCATGTTTAGGTATAGAATTGTTTTTCAGATTTTGATCAGTGAGTAAAATATCAGGGGGAATTCTTTGCTTAGGTTTTACACTTTCGACTCCTTTTGGATCTTTGCCAGGTTTAGGTTTAGGTCTTTGGTCAATTCTGGGTTTGTGGTGAGAAGGATGCTGCTTTGGGCTGTATTTTGTTTTTTTGCCAGGCTTTGGTCCTTGGCCTGGCAGAGGTTTTACACCAATCTTGGTATTTGAGCTGATGTTCTTTTTAGCTGTCCAGCGGCTGTCATCTATAGTTCCTGCAGTTGAATCCTGATGATGAGCTGTGGTGATTGTAGTTGTTGTAGTTGAACTAATGTGACCGTGGAGGCCTGTCTTGGATGTAGTAGTTGGATTGTTTATGTGTTGTCCACTCACTGTGCTCATTGTAGTTTCTGTGTCAGTCTTTGCATCAGGTTTTGGAGGCTTAGAAATCCCAGCTGCTACAAGGCCTGTTGTTTGGGTTGTTATCTCGTGACTGACATCTGTGATATAATGCAAGGTGGAGCTGGGCAGAGGAGGAGATGGAATAGATGACGTAGCTTCATTCGAGTCCACAGAGTCTAGCCCTGCAGCTATGTTAATTGTAGAGCGAGGAGTTGGGCTGATTGAAACAAAGTCTGTCCTTTTAGTTGCTTTGCTGGATGGTAATTCTCCATCAATGTCTCCCTCTCCACTCTCTGTTTCTCCGTCTTCTGTTTTGATCTCCTTTCCCGTGTCCCTGCCCTCGCCCCTCTCTTTTATAGTCTTTTCTTTTTCAGTGCGCCCGATGCTTTTGGTCTCTTTTCGTTCCTCATTATTTTGCTCTACTTTTACTCTCTTTTCCATTTCCTTTTTCTTCTCCTCCCTGCTCTTCTCTTGCTCCTGATTTGTATTCTCATCATGGTTCTCAGACATCTTTATCCTATCACCGGCTTCAGTCTGGGTCTCTGTTTCCTCTGTTTTATCTTGCCACACGTGATGACCACTTTCTTCAGTTTTTTTTACATTAGTGGAAGCCTCTCTTTCTTTTCCATGCTCCAGATTATCCTCTTGATATCCCTTTGAATTCTCTTCTCCGGCAGTGTTTT
The DNA here is from genome assembly GCA_015108175.1 of Pelvicachromis taeniatus. Lineage (NCBI taxonomy): Eukaryota > Metazoa > Chordata > Actinopteri > Cichliformes > Cichlidae > Pelvicachromis > Pelvicachromis taeniatus. The sequence continues at coordinate 2,310 of VURO01041477.1, forward strand.
TATTTCTATCTCTCTCCCCCTCCTTATTGTTTTTGTCAGCAACCTTTTCTCCTAATGTTCCCTGATTTACACCACCAGTTGCTACTGTTGTTGGAACCACTTTGTCCTTTCCTTTTCCCTTGTCTGATTGAGTTTTTCCATCAGTTTCCAGCACTTCTGTCAGAGTTTCTCCTTCCTCATTTTCTTTTATGAGTCCTCCATTGCTCTCTAGTTCTGTCTCCCATTTATTTCTTTCTTTCTCTTCCAGAGTGCCTGTTTTTTCCAAGTCTCCATCTCCTCCCATAACACTGACTGTGCTGCACTCTTGTTTAAAACCATTCTCTTGAAGTCTCTCATTCACCCAGTTTCTGTCATCCTCACGTCTATCCGTCCCTTCACTCAGCGTCTCACGCTCATTCTCTCTTTGCCTTCCACACTCTCTCTCAGTTTGGCTTACTGTACAGTCTGCGCAGATGTCCCGCAGTTCATCCACACTGTCCTTCAGCTTCTGCAGGTCTTCCACGATCTTCTCCAGCTCTCTGAGCTGCTGTGGCAGGTGAATCGTCAGCGGTGGCAAAGTGAGTACGTACGGGCACATGGTCTCATGCTGCACCTGTCTGCAAGGCCGCCCAGGCGTCAGTGTTACAGTGCAGGGGCCAAATCCTTTATCCACAAGGAGTATTCCTTCATCAGAGTCTGCTGTGATCCAAGAGAGACTTGAGAAGGCCAGCAGGGTCCCACATACGCACAGGGCTGTTAACCTCATTGCAGCCTGAGAGCAAAGAGTGAAGGGAGAGGAGGGAGAGAGTGTAAAAACACCCACCTCAGTTTGTGAGAAGCGCAGCGAGAGCAAGAGAAGGAGGAAAGGTGGGAGGGAGAAGAGGAGGGAATGGGAAATGATGGAGCTGTGCAGTGAAAAGGGAATATGTGAGATATCTGAGAAAAAGAAAGAAAGAAAGAAAGAAAGAAAGAAAGAAAGAAAGAAAGAAAGAAAGAAAGAAAGAAAGAAAGAAAGAAAGAAAGAAAGAAAGAAAGAACAGGAAAGTTAGAGGAGGTACGTTTCTAAGATAGTGGATGATATGCATGAAACATGAGGAAATACAAATATATTTCTGCTTCATAATATAAGCAGCATTAACTTCAGCAGTTAGTAATCAGTTGGGAAACATTATAAACCATGACAACTTTAGAAAGCACGTGTCTTATCCTTTTATTGCATTACAATTTATTCTAATTCCACTTACATCAGTTAATGAAGAACATTTGCAACACATTCTCCCTCTATGCTGTAATGATAAATGTATCACGGACTTGAATATGCATGTGTGTCGCAGTTGCTTTGGCAAGAGCGTCCTGAGCTTCCTGTCAATACATCCACAAACATGTGAATGGCACATGTGACAGGTTAAAATATGCATTTGAAGCAGAAAAGTGGCTGCTGGACCGAAGCCAAGAGGCTGTTATTCAGATTTGAATGGGCATGCTTCATTTTACTGTAAACTGTGGGGCTTAGTTCAGCTCATGATTAATGGCGGGCAGGAATGTCTGATTTATCCATTTGATTAAAACACAGTGCCAGAAGAGATAAATATCTCATGTACTATTGACTTTATTCGGACAGTACTAATCCCCAACAAGTGTCAGGGATCGGTGAGGCAATCTCTGGGTGGAGAGGTTAATCTGACTGTGTGCAGACTGTTCATCTGTGATTTGGGGTCTTGGCTAATTCATTTTGTCTACATATAGTCAGAAAACAGGAAAGAGAAAAAAACGAGTCACATGAGCTAAATGAGGCATCTGCTTCACAGGGAGTTTGGATAATGAGGCTTTAGTTTCTCGGACCCCGGGTGTAAATGTCAGTCCCACCACAGGATATGAGATATGAGTGATAGCATGCAATGCCAGTGTTTGATGTTTCAGAAATGTGTCTGTTTTTAATGCTCGTTAGACCACTAAAATTATCTTAGTTATTGACCGAGACACGATCTCTGCGCACTTTTTTGTCTGTGCTGAGAGATTTCTCAGCTGTCCTTCGATAATGACAAAGGAAAGCATTTGTTTAGTGAGAGTACTGTAGGACAGCTCAGGTTAGAAATGAAAAACGACTGAAGTAGAAGGCCGGATGCGGCACATCGCCGGCCTGCGAGCTCACGAACGCATCTGGAGAAACCGCATCGTGTAAGAGCGTAACAGCTTTAAATGCTGCGGTTGGTCTCAGAGAGGAGCATTTCAAAATGTTTTGGCTATTGTAATCTTTGTAACCCTTCTCTGTCTAACTTTAAATTTCAAGTTGGCTGGTTCTCCTCCTCCTCCTACTCCTCCTCCTCCTGCTGTGCTAATACAGCTATGAGCTCATTTGACATTTGACAACTGTTGGCAGGATAAAAGCCAGGAATAAGTGTCCTTTCACCTTTCACTCACTTCAGTACTTCAACACTTATGCTGGGAAATGGTGTGAGATAAATGTTTACGCTCTCTTAGCATTAGGCTGCACTGATTTATTATCACAGGGCTACATCTTTTACAGAGCGGCCAACCCTAAATCTCAGACATTTACTGCTTAACCACAACAAGCTAGCCTGACGCACGGGGCCGCGTGATGAAATGAGAACGGTTGGAGTTTTGAGAGTAGTCGATCGACGTTTAAGGGCTAGATTCATTTGAATGAATTCACTTTGTTTCTTTGACAGCTCCAGATCCCAGTCAGTAACTCCATTGTTCTCGATAATACCCTCACTCCTGCTTTATCCATTTATGGACTGCAGCTTTTTTCTCTTCATGGTGCCCTTTTGGGATTCAGTGTTTTGAATTCCCTCAGTGAGTTGGCTCGGTGCACTCTCTGTCCCAGATCATGTAAACATTGTGCTTTTTTTTTTTTTTCTTTTTTCCATAGGGACTAGAGCAAACATGTGACCATCAGTCCGGGCTCTGCTGCCTGGGCTTCCTGGCAGACCACTTCATCTCCATCCACTTCGGGCAGAGGAGCCAGTGCCGTCGTTTGCGTCTGTTATGTGCATAAGTGTCCCATTTCCAGCTGCACTGGAGTGAACCCAACAACTGTCGTAGTGCAGCGCCAGCCTCCTGTAACACCACACTCACTCTGCCTGCCTGAAGGTATAACCCTACCTGCGTTATTCCACCGTCTCCCGGCTCGCATGCCAAGAATAAATAAATATTCAGCTCTGTGATGCAATACCTGGCCTAATCATGTGGATGGGCCCAAATCTAAAGTCTCCTTCATCCCTCTCTGTTATGAAAATGCGCCTACAGTCATAGTCATATTCACATGATTTGCCTGTGTCCAGATCTTTAATTTTGCAGTAACGGATGCATTCCTTTGCCATGTGTGAGAATGTTTTTCATTGAACACTGATAGTGACTCTTAAAAATGAAACAATCAAATGTCCCTCACATCTGGGCTGAATTTCCTACGGCTAGCCAACACCAGATAACGTCAAGTCAATTTGTTTCTAATCCAAAATCCTGGACTTCATTAAGAAATTGTTTAACACTTATATTTAATAATCTTCGTCCTGACAAAGGATATGGAAAGCGGGCTTAACATGGGAACAGCTTATCTGCTATTGTCACTGCCTGCCCACCAGGAGCGCACATTTCTGAGACCCTGGCATGCACAACGAATAAAGAGGTATTTTTCCATCGCAGGAGAGGTGCTTTTTGGTTTAAAAACGTGTGAAGCGTGTTTTGTACTAAAGGTTCTACAGAGACGTAGCCGTTCAGTTTTCCATCATAACCTGATGTTCATACTGAATAGATTTGTGCTGCATACTGTAAACGTCCCAGCTGCGCTTAATAGAAACCATGCATCATACACAGACAATGGCCTAGAGATAAACTCACAGAAAGGTGTGCCTGAACGCACCGCAGAAACCCCTTATTTACTAAACCTTCTTCTTCTCAGCACCACTTCCACAGTCATATTTTTAGAGACTGCTAAACATTATGACATTAGTCAGGTGTTACCATATAATACTTCACCGCACGTAAAAGGCAAAGTATGGCTGCCTGACAATGTTAGAACAATAAAACTGTTTATTATTCCAGCGTGTCACGAGTACGAGTGCAGAAAACCAAACTGTGAGAGCTGGTCTTTATTTTCAGAATTTGATCTACTCCACGTTTAATGTTTAAAACGATAATAAAGTCACTGAGTATGCCAAATGTGAGGAAATAAAAAGTTCAACCATTTCCATCCCAGTTGGAGTAGAATACTACAAAATGATACCTCAAATTTGTCCTCGAGTGTAGCAGTCATGTAGCTGGTCTTTCTGCCTCTGCTGATGATGCTCTAAAGAGTTATTGTCTTTTCGCCTTGTGTGACAGGAACCAGAAATAAGCTCTATGTACTGCAAACTGTCCTCTCTTCTCTGTGAAAACTGTTTAAAGCGTTAGTGTGCAGTCAAATTAACTATTTTTGGCCAAAAGAAATAAACAAATCTCATTTTTGAGCAAGCCCTTGTCAGCGCTCGTGAACACTGCGTGCACTACCTCTCCGATCTCCGTGCAAAGATTAAGACTTCCTCTTTCAAGGCAGTAGATGTGTGCCAGAGGAGCGCAGAAATGGATGTGAATGAGTGAGACAGCGATCAGACTGAAATGTTACAGTGCCATAACAACAGAGATAGCTTTCATCTAATATTAGTATGTGACGAAAGACAGCGTTTTAATTTTAATTGCCCAACGTTGACATTACATGAATTATAGTTTTTAGATATTGCATTTAATTAAACAAGTGACTAACTTGTTGTTGTGCAATAGTGATGAAAACAAGTACAGCTGACCACTCCCAACATGAGTAAGGTTTGATGGCACAGTGGTGAGGGTCAGTGAGCAGGGTGATTTCCACAGGAAAACAAACACACACAAAAAGCGCTACTTCACTGCCACCTGCTGGCACAAGCTAGAAGTGTCACATCACGCAGACTCGTCACAGCTCTATGGAAGCTCGTTTCCACCACTGGAAAAAAAAAAAAACATATTTTCAGCATACTCAAACTTTCACGTTATCGTCTCTTAAAAGCCTTAAGTTTCAAGTTATTTTCTCAGAATTCTGAGTCAGCGCCTTAAGATTTTGAGATGAGATTTTGAGATGAGATGAGACCTTAAATTTTGACATATGGCTAGTTTGTGATTTTTTTTTTCAGTAGTGAAAACAAGTTTCCATACAACCCAGTTCAACAATAGCTCTAAAACCTGTTTAATAACCCCCAACAAGGGCGAAATCTTGTGGGAGAAACAATACATGCGCATATAAAGGAGCATAACAAACACATTTAATGCTACATTTCAAAATCAATCGTTAAATTAATTGCAAATAATGTCCTAAAATTCGTTTTTTTTTCTCAGAAGTTGGACTCTTTTTAGCAGTTTCACTGCTTTGTTTTGGTCTCACGCAGACATGTAGCTCTCTTTTTTTATCTGTACCGTCACACGTTGCTGCTACGTTTCAACCAATAATCTATTTTCTTGGTTTTTGTCCTTTATTACCATCTGACCCAAATGAGAATATGAACGTTAAATATAAAGTGTGGTTAATCATGCACATTTTTGTCTTTTTAATCGTTTTAGGAATTATGTATGACTCATATTTTAATTAACAGTAAAAGAAAAAAAAATTCCTGAAGCCCTGGCGACCGTGATTACGATCAACGGAAGAGAATCGATGGATGACTGTAGTAATCAAGAGTACCACTGGGGGGTGCTAATAGCTTAATTTGAGAAACGCTGCATTGAAAAATGATAATAAATGATAATAAAAGTGTTACAAAAGTTGTTCAACTCTGCAATTAAAAAAAGAGAGAACATACGTGAATCCTTCACAGATTGTTTTTATTACAACCCCATAGATAAAGGTATTTATGGGAATTTTACATTTTCTGTCATTACAAAAAACATTTTAAAACCGTGGAAACACAGTTAAAACATTAAACATTAAAACATATTTTAATTCTGGTTAAAAAGAAATGTTGCACTTTTTTTCTGAACTGAATAAACGAAATGGACTCATGAAACTATAAAATTCAGTTTATGTAAAAGAGAGGACATACTTCTATCAATCTGTGTGGGCAGGAAAGTCTAACTATGACAATGTTTGCAAATTCATGTTAAAACGAATCTGATATCAGTCATAATGTTAAGTTTAATTTCATTGGTGCAAAAACCGTTTCATGCCTGTTAAGCTGTTTTATCTTTGACATCTTTTGTAAATTCAACTAAAGAAATGTGAACAAATTCCCTGTTACTGCAGCAAGCTGCTAGTAAAAGTGCCTAAACATACAATTTAAAAATAGCTTCTGTTATGTGTAGACACAATAGAAGTTCATATTGTGTGGCTGAAATGGAGGCCCAATGATGGTGCCTTTTGTCCTCGAATGATTCATAGGTCAGTGTTATGTTGGTTTAAGAAACGAGAACAAAAACACTCCTCTTTGTATGGTATAAGGACTGGACTGAAAATCAGAAAAGAAGTAAAAAAGCAGGCAATGTCCACAGAAAATCTTTGAAAAGCTCTTGTTTTGGGATGGTATTTATAAGGGTTTAATTTTAGTTTTTTACGCTGAGATAACAGCTGAGTAAATTTTGTTGTATGCGTTTTATTTTGCGTGCAATGACACTAAAGTGTTTATTAGTAGTAATAGCAGTGGTAGTAGTAGTCAGGGTTATTAGAGTTTTGTCATTTCTAATTAGTTTTGATTTTGATTTCATTTGGACTTTTTTGCTTTTAATTCGGTTACAGTTGGTTTCCATATTGGGTTTCCTTGTTTCGTTTCAGTTTCGATTTTTTGAAAATGTTTATTTTAGTTTCTATTAGTTTCTTAAGTCTCAATTATTTATTATTGTACGTAGAGCACAGATAACAACAAAGTAAGAAACACTTAAGCTAAGGATATTTGGTTTATATTGTATTTAAGTTTGCAAAATTGTTTTAGCTAGTTTTAATTTTTAATAATTTTAATTTAAAAATATATAATAAAAAAAATTCTCAGAGGGTTAATATTTATTTTATCTATCTAAAAACTAAATTTATCACGCCCACTTTTACGTTGTACTTAGCTATAATAGCCCTGGTAGTAGTAAGCCCGGGGAGCTGTTGCTCCAGAACACTTTAAAAAATTACAATAAAATATTTTTTCTTGGCTCCTCGGATACAAAGACTGGGGCTGTTGCTATGCCCTCTGATAATAGGTAATTGAAAAATGACTGAATTCTTTGTTCGGTGGGATGAAGGCAGTTACGACCCTTTCCACCCGTGTTGGAGGAGTAAAGCTGATAGTCCAGCCCAGGAAAGCGGAACACTGTGACATTATTAAGCCCATAAAGCCGCCTCTGTCAGCGGCCCTCCTCCACGCACTGCAGTGTTATCCCGCAGCCCGTAAACACACTACCGTCTGCTGCGCTCTCGTCTCCTTCCGTCCTACGTAACCCTCTAAGCCCCGCCCCCGGCCTGTCTCTCACGCACCAGTTACGTCTGACCGTAAAAAATAGAAACTTCCAAGATGGCCGAGTCCGTGGACTCCATGCATTTCGCAGCAAACAGCAAAACAAATTCCCCTAAACCCCTGATAGCTAAGCGACCGCCGGAGAGTCGTCCGCAGTCTTCCAGCGACATTTTCCCACCGCCCCCAAAGAAGGTCCGGGTGGAGGAGAAGGGCCTGAAGCACAGGAAACTGAACGGAGAGGTGTGCGCAGGGGAAAAACACAACGGGAAGCAGAGTTGTGGGAGCCCAGCGAAATGGAGTTTCGGCCCGGCCAAGGCGAGCCACTCCACCGCCGCCGCGGTGCCCGCCACCCCTGCCCGGAAAATATTCAAAATCAGCAACTTCCTCGCGTCGCCCCACAAAGTGAAAAAGGCGAAAGAGAAGCGACACAAGGAGAAAGAGAAGAGCAGCGGAGCGCAGCAGAGCCCGGGCGCTGCTGTGGAGAGAGTGAGCCCAGCTAGCTGCCATACAAAGCCCGAGAACGGCGACGTGAAAATGCTACAGAGAGGTAGGAGAGCCCAGGTGGGCTGCCCTGTTCAAACCGCGCTCACACACTTTATGGGCAAATTAAAACCCACCCGCGAAGCACTACCGTCATAAAAACACATTTTAGACATTATTACATAATTTACTGTAGCTCAGGCCCAGTGTTTATTGGGCCCAGATGGTGATATATAAACACACACGTGGAGCTGTTTGTCCGTCACTTATGTCTCCCAGCATGGATGCAGTAGCATTTCACCTCGCTGTCCTTTCTCGTTTCCCCTCCTCAGATCACCAGGTGAAGGAGAAAGACCGGGAGAAGAAGAAGGAAAAGAATAAAGAGTGGAAAAATCACAAACTGCCACCTGTCCACGAGATTGCCAGAGAAAACGGAGAAGTGGTTTCTCCGCAGAAAGGTAGGAATAAAATTCAGCACTGGGCAGTGGAGCTGAAAGTGACAGACTACAGCACTGATTGTTTTTATTTTATTTTTATTTATTTATTTTTGGAGGGGGGGGGGGGTTCAAATTATTTTAAGCCCTTAAACGTGTTTTTGTCTTTCAGGTGTGAAAGCAGGTGGCTTCCATGTGACTAAATGCATTATTTTAGATGTTATGTCAGAATTTTGGAAACCTTGTTCAGTTTAAAAAGATAGTAATTGTCATAAATTCAACATAGAAACATGAAAATTTAACACAGCAGAGCAAATGAGCTCTGTTGTCAAAAAATCGACTTCTTAAAAGTAAACTTTACTCGTAATCTCGGTTTAGCTACAGATTACAGGCTGCAAAAGCTGGTTGTCATTTTAAACATGATCTTGTCTCTATGACAGAGTCAAAGGAGAAGCCCAAGTCTGGTTCAGAGGAAGACCTCCTTCTAAAGAAGCTAAAGAAGAAGAAGAAAAAGAAGCACAAAGATGGCGAGCGGGCGAAGGAGAGGCAAGGCAGACCCAAAATGTACCACCGCTCGTGCCAGACTGTGTGTTCAGGGGTGTCCCTGGGCCTGCCGAAGTTCCTCAATCGGATTAACGTGAACAGCGGCAGCAGCGGTCTCAACCACAGCGCCGCACAACACCACCAGGATCCTGCTGTTTCTGCGCCTACCTCCACCTCCATCTCCTCCATGGTCAGGGAGAGGCTCAGCTACAGTTCCCCACTGCACTGCAGCCCGACTCCGGGCATGGCTGGCCTGGAGTTCAGCCATCTGATTCACATCGAGCAGCAGGCCAACGGAGGGGCATCTGTGGCGCACGCCTACAACGAGGAGCTGGCCTGCCTCTCTCCGGCAGAGATGCAGCGCTTCGCCGATGAATTTGTGACCCTGTCATTCAGCGAGAATGAGGCCCAGGCAGCGTGTTTCGTGATGGGAATCATCCACGGAGCAGCGTCATACCTCCCAGACTTCCTGGACTACTTCTCGTACAAGTTCCCCAACGCACCAGTGAAAATGGAGGTGCTCGGGAAGAAGGACATAGAGACGACGACCATGGCCAACTTCCATTCTCAGGTGAGAATGAGTTTTGCTTTTTAATTTTCCTCTGTGCGCTGGAAAGCATGAAAAGGAGAGGATGCTCAAGTTTCTCTTTTGATACAGTAAAGTGTCACTTTGTAGTCTGGAGGCGTGAGCAGCTCAGACTCAAACAGTGACAGGCTGAAGCGCCACAGCAACAGTCTTTGTCCACACTGTTACCGGGTAGAGCTTTTCGGGACTCGTGCTTTCAGAGCGTTTCTGTCTTCAAGTGGTCTCATGGAGCCGTGAGCGCCAGTGGTGCGCGTCTTTAAAACCTCTACAAGGGCAACTTCAGGTGGACTCGCACCTTCAGTTCAGGTGCTTGAAGAGAACAGGAAATAAAAGGTTATATCAGTGTTTCAGATACTAATATTTTTTCTGAGGTGTCGGGTAAACACAATTCTTAGCTTTCGCTTTCTCTGTGAAAAAAGTTTCATATAGAAAGTGGACACGAACGCCCACCTACCCATGGCCAGAATTTCAGATTGGATGGAAACATAAATGAGGTCAGCTGAGTTTTTGCCTATTGGATGTAGACAATAGAAAGAAAATAGTCCCTACAAGAAATTGCTCAGAACGGTGTTTGCTCAGTTAGGTGATTTCCATTTCATGATATTCAAGGCAGAGATCTCCAAACATATTTCCAAGCACTACAGACCAGAGCAAAAAATATGTACCGGTATGTGTGATTTTCAGGACGAACTGCTCCTTTAAAAAATTGCCCATGCATTAAAAAAAATTAACTCTTAATTTGAGGTTCAGGTGTCTGAAGAAGTGCCAAGACCTAAGTTTTTATTGTATTTATTTACTGTTTTTACTGGCAGCGTCTTAGCGACGACATCATGAGCTAAAGGGCATCCAGCAGACGCCTCACCCACAGCTCATATTCAGCCATCAGTTAAACGTGCTCGCACAATTTTGGGGAATCAATTTAGGTCAAGAAAAATAAAAATTATTCATGCCAGAGACCCCTCGCTGGGAAGAAAATTATTCCAAGGGCTCTCGCTCCCTCTTTCTCGATTGGACTGATATTCCAAGTGCTTTGTAATCAGATATTGCTTCTGCCTGTCTGGCATCATGACTTTAACATAAGGCAGATGGTGCATTTCATCCTGTTGCTGGACTCACTAAAGCCAAACTTGGTGCAACTGTCAGCAGATTCTCCCGATTTATCTCCTTTGAGATTAATGTTGCCTTATGATATGGATCCTGGATCAGAGTTATCACACAGTATTGTGCAAAAATATTGAGCCAGCCCCCACTTCTTTGTGTTTTGCTTTAAAGGAGCCAGATTTTCTTGTAATCTTTAAAGTGGTCTTGAGCAGTAATTCTCCATGGTTTCTGATGATCTTTTTCAGTTTAATTAAATGAGAAAATATCTCAAATTTTGTTAAAATAGTTTGGCGGGCATAAAATTTTAATTTTGGAACAACGTAATTCCCAAAGCTTAAAAACTTTGGAGAAAAGCCTCTAAGGCAGGGGTCACCAACGTGGTGCCCACGGGCACCAGGTAGCCCGCGGGCCTGTTCTAAAAATAGCTCACTATAACAACTTACCAGTAAGCTGCTTCTATTTTTATTATTTGTTGCTATATTTTTAAAATCACAATTGCATTGGTATCAATTTGTTAGAGATAATATATAAAAAAAATGTTTATTTTTAAATATTAGATCAACGCTAGCTGGTCTCCACGGAAACGGTTGCCATAATCAGTGTCTTTACATAGATGAATATCATTAATTATTAATGATAACATATAATTCAAGTTAAATTGAGGAAATTTGTTATTTCAGAAGTGTGTGTCAAACTGGTAGCCCTTCACATTAATCAGTACCCAAGAAGTACCTCTGACTTTCACAAAGGTTGGTGAGCCCTGATCTAAGGTATGCCAGACTGTTGGCTCATACGTACGGAGGAGGCGAGAGGTAC
>VURO01041489.1:0-13147 GCA_015108175.1 Pelvicachromis taeniatus
GGCTTGCAAAAGTATTCAGCCCCCTGGAACTTTTCCACATTTTGTCACATTACAGCCACAAACATGAATCAATTTTATTGGATTTCCACGTGAAAGGCTAATACAAAGTGGTGTACACGTGGAATGAAAATCAGACATGATTCCAAAAATTTTTTTTTACAAATAAATAACTGAAAAGTGGGGTGTGCGTAATTATTCAGCCCCCTGAGTCAATACTTTGTAGAACCACCTTTTACTGCAGTTATAGCTGCCAGTCTTTTAGGGTTTGTCTCTACCAGCTTTGCACATCTACAGACTGACATTCTCGCCCATTCTTCTTTGCAAAACAGCTCCAGCTCAGTCAGATTAGATGGACAGCGTTTGTGAACAGCAGTTTTCAGATCTTGCCACAGATTCTTGATTGGATTTAGATCTGGACTTTGACTGGGCCATTCTAACACATGGATATGTTTGGTTTGAAACCATTCCATTGTTGCCCTGGCTTTATGTTAATGTGACAAAATGTGGAAAAGTTCAAGGGGGCCAAATACTTTTGCAAGTCACTGTATGTGAGCTCTGACCACTTTGTGTGCACAGGTTGGCTTTCTCTGTGGCGGCTCCTTTTCGCAGTGTTAACAGTTTGCGTGTGTTATTGGTTTCGTCAAATTGTTTTGTGTCTTAGATAAAGATGTCATGAGTTATCAGTCTAGAAATTCTGGTAAGTTTAAAAAGTTCACAAACTTTGTCTTGAGGCTGTCTTTATAATTCAGTCTTTTCTTTTCAGGATAGGTATGTATGTGCAGTGACCAAAGACGTCTTGGGCAACAGTGTTCCCTGTGCTGTTCTTCGACCATCGTGAGTACCATCTGTTTACTCTATCAACAAATTTAGAAGTCTCTCTGACCATGCATATGAACTAATGACAGCCTGGCCGTCTTAGGAATTAGATTAGTAAAATTACTTTTACTACTACAAATTAATATAATTAAGCTCAGTCCTTCCTGTCCTCAGCAACCTCCGTCTTTCGTCTATAAAGGGCCTGTCATAAATATGCTTATCTGGGGGATCATTGAACACTTTGGTTTTAACGCTGAGCTCTCTCTTAACCATGACTTCTGTGCTTCATTCTCCTTGGACCTCAGATTCCTCTTATTCAATTTTCAACAGTCAGGCTTCCTTCTTATTTTGTGCCTTAGAGGTGCAGGCTTCTCTCTTACAACATCATCACCGTGTTTCCTTATAGAGAAATGGGGACAGGGCAGGGCAGATAGTATGCACATTTTTGGAGTTTATGAACGATTCAGAGTTTCAACAAAATCAGCTGGTACAAGTCTTTCATAAATCTCACAGAAATTTTGCATACAAATGAATTTTTTTGCACAAAATAAAAGCATAGTAAATGGGGCCAAATGTTCTCTGGACTATGAGGGCATACGTGACATGTGTCCTGTGTTCAGGGGCGCTGTGGTGACACAGGAGTGTGTGGAGAAGTTGATCAATAAGGACATGACTGATCCTCTGACGGGAGACAAACTTTCCGAAAAAGACATTATACCACTGCAGAGGGTATGTGAAAAGAACTACAGTTAATAATTATAATGTTTGTTTGTTTTCAAATGTCTGTTTTGTACGCTGAGCCCAATGTTAAGAATTCTGTCGTAAACTACTTTGATTTCTGAATGACAGCAGCAACTATGTAAGAGTTGCCATGCTGCCTTCTGCAGCCTTGCAGACACAGAAGGTCTGAAAGGTGATTTTTTTAGGTGCTGAAATTTAACTGTACCATGGTCCTTTGTGTTTTGAAAGGGTGGAACCGGCTTTGCAGGTTCTGGCATTGACCTCACAGCCAAAGAGGCTCGTCCAGTGATGCAAGCATGAGATGACCGAAGTGTAACCAGACAGAGTGCTCTCATCTCTTGGGTTTACAAAGAACTTACTTCATAATGTTCTATATGACTTTTTGTGTGACAGCATTTCCTTCTGACTGTATTTTTATTTTAATTTTGCTGGAAAATGCTTTCACTGGCTGTCTGTACAACACAGATTTGCTGAAAGTGTCATCCAAATGTAACAGATTCATGTAAACAATTTTCTTTAAATAAAATCACAGTTTAAGGCTTATATCCATACAATTATTATTTGGTTTGATTTATTTTTGACAGTTGTGCTCAGGCGGTGCCGCAGGTTGTGAGCTAATCAGAAGGCTAGTGGTCCACACACCTCAGCGTTAGAGCAGAAATGTACTGTACCAGTGTATTTACTTTTCTGGTAAAGCTGACATATTTTCAGCTTTTATGGACTATAGGTAAGTTTACGGTTATAAACAAAGCAATGTCTCAATGTTTTTATTGTGTACAGATCATAGATGAAATTTACAATTCATGCATGTTCAGAGCACCCTCTGAAGTTTGTCTGACAATGCATTGAAGTCCTATAGTAAGCAGATCTGTCGTTGTTTAAATTTGAGCTGCTTCCCTGTTCGTGATAAACACTGGAGATCTTCACATCGGGCCTCATTCACTTAGATTAAAGATGAGTCAATTTTGTAAGTTCAGTAAGAATGGCCTTACATGTCTTAAATTTGTATAGGACAAATAAATTCATGTAAGAAAATATGAGTCACAGATTTTTGTGTAAAACGTTTATGTGTGGCTTGCAAGTGAGACAAAACTGAAGTCACAGTTCATCATGGCCATCCACCCTCATCCCTCCATAGTCGGTCATTGTACTGATCTTGATGAAGTCCATCTTGTCAAGTATCTCAGGTAGATTCAAACGGCCGTCCTGATGAGCAAAGTAAAGGGATGCTTGACATGCTACAATAAATGCAACTTGTATTTGAGGCAATTTTATTCTTAAGTCAAACAATGGCATTTGACATTTTATGGAGTCTTTGTTCTTTACTTTAGAACAAATAATGTTTGTAGGCGAACAATTTTACAATGTATACTCACCAAGCACTTCAGTAGATATGACCTGTTCTTACATTGTCTTGTGTTTGAATAATGTTATGTTTACATTACAGCACATTAAGAGACATTAGCATTTCCAGATGTCCATGGAGTTTCAAACTTCACGGTGCAGTTCCTGTTTTTTTTTTTCTTCAGTATTAAGGCAAAAGATTCAAATTCAAATGGCAAATCAACACACATTAAATACTCATGCAAAACAAGCATCACCTCATCTGTCCCCAAATAATAGATTTTAGTTTTATCAAAGCATATCCTGCAAATTCTTACAAAAGGCTTCCTTTCATTTTTTCTTTCATGACCAGTGGTTTTGTTGGGACTGCTGTAGCTCTAGCTATGTAGAATTGGTAAGGACATAATGAAATCTGAAAGATTTATTTAAAATTCACAAAATTGCTGAAATTGAGAAAAGCAAAATGAAACATTTGAAACTAAATGCATGAGGGAACAAATGTATACAATCTGAGAATAAAGCACCAACTACTGGATTGTCTGGTGTGAATGTATATTGCAGCAGCATGACATACATTCAGCAGCCATTTTATTTGGTCATGGCTGTTCAACTGCTTGTTAAAGCAAATAGCCAATTGGAAAATCCCATGTCAGTAACTCAAAGCATTTAGGCAAGTGGACATGGCTAAGACAGCCTGTTGAAAATATGGGGTAGAATATTGATTTATGTGATTTTGAATGTGATGGTTGTTGATGCCAGACAGGGTACTCTGTCTTGGGTTTTCAAAAAGGAAATATCCAGCGAGCGTCAGATCTGCTGCATCTATGAAGTTGTCTGGAACAAAATCTCATGCGATTAAGAGCATCCTATTTCTTTCAACTAAATCTCTTGTGAGGACATGTGCTTTCAACTGACCGTGACCAGCCTTGCTCTTTCATAGATAGTTTGGGGGGGGGGGGTGTTACTCTACATCAATACAGTGACAAATAGTCTTTAGTAGTGAAGTATGTGCAGAAACAATAGCGGCGTGGGTATAAACAGTAAGAAAGGTTTTTGGCACCGGTTTTTGTGCCAAAATATTTACTCCTCATAGAAATTGGTAAAGCCAGTTGCCGTGCTTCCTGGCTAAGAAATACACGACTCTTCTCTCAAAGCAAGCACTTTTTTTTCCTAAGCTGTTTGTTACTGAATGGCATTTATTGAAATAAGCCACTTTAATGTTGAAGACTACTTAGCTTAAACTGTACTACAATAATGTGCTGGAAACAGTTAGGTTAAAGTCTGTGATATCATAATACTGTAAAATCATAAGTCATGATTTCAGCACGCCCCTCTACAGGAAGAATGCATCTGTGTGTAATGGATGCCAACGATGAAAATAATCTTTTATTAAAAATTACTAATGCAAATGAGTCTGATACCCAAATAATTAAGATCTTCTAATTCTGATTATTACCTTACAATATAAAGTGCCTTGAGGCAACTGTTGTTGTGATTTGGTGCTGTAAAATAAGATTGAATTAAATCAAATCTGTCTAAAATGGTGGGTGATAGACAAAAATGGCAATACTAATGATAAACACACATTTTGTTACTGGTTTGTCCCTGTTACTTAATGTCCTTCCATAAAGTGGCTATTATTTTTTTTTACTCGCTTCACTGAGTGAATGGGTTAAATGCAGAGACTAATTTCCTACGGGATCAATAAAGTATACATTATTATTATTTGTCCTACAGCAGCCACCGTAGCTAGGATTATGCACACAGGATTCAGTTGACTAGAATCTACAACTTACTGTCATCTAGCAGTAATATTTTACACACTGTAACTTTAAACTGCATGAGGTAAGAGCCAGAAACCAGCAACTGCTCTTACGCGAGAACAACACTGGAAATTATGTTTGTAATAATTTACATAATAATGTGACTGAAGAATAATAAGTACAATTGTAGAAAAAGAAGACTTTAATGTCTCCCACACACTCCCATTCACACCATTCGACAAACATTTCATAGCAAATTTTGACATGTTTACATGCTGCTTGTTATAAAAACATTTTCCGTCATTCCTGATTATACAACTAATACAGCATAATCCCAAGCCAAGTCCCAACCCTACTCTGATACCCCCATAACTAAATTTTGATTAAAGTTCATCGTGTTTCTTCGTTAAGTCTTCGCCATAATTGGTAGCCTGACTGCCCACAAACATGTTCCAGTTGGCTAGAATCTCCTTCTTGGTCATTCTCTCGTCCTGTGTTTGGTCACCAGATTCCATCCATTGGTTTCATTGATTTAGTAGTTTGAGTAAAGGAAGGAAAAGAAGCATGAATGATGAAAAAAGCAAGAGACAGAAAGAAGCTTGTTAATAATTAATCCAAAATTAACACAATTATTTCCATTCCAAGACAAGTGATTGTAAGTTAGCACTGTGTTGACCGAACTCTAAAATGCTGGAACTCTTATACTTATTAAAGTGCTATACAAAGGTCTTGAGCCACCCCTCATTCTTTATATTTTACTAGGAAAAGGGAAAGGGAAACTGGTGCAGCAATTTATTTAAACATTCAAAATACATGAAAAAACAGGTTGTATCAAAAAAAAGATTAAACCAACGTCAAAGTGCTTGAATTGCACAAACGTTCACCAGTAATGATCGAAACAAGTCATTATTTAGTATGACCACCATAATTCTTCAAAATAAACTTAACAGTCTCGGGCAAGTTTTTTTGTAATTTCTTTAAGCAGTAATTCGAAACCTCTTCTTTTGATGCTAGCTGCCTTTTGTGTTCTCTATCCTGTTCTCTATCAAGAAAGTCCAATGTTACTGTCTGGGCTCTGGGGAGGCCGTACTGGCATCAGCCTATCAGTATCAGTGTACTACTGATACTGACAAGAATACTGGACAGTACTATATATTACATGGAAATATATTTGGCAGCTGCCATTATCTTTCATGACAAACCATCTTTAAATTAAGCGCTGCATTTTCATTTACATTGTTGGAAAACTGAACTGGTAAATAAACTTAATTTAATGTCAAAATAAAGCAAAAAACTACCAGAATTGAAATAATTTAGAATTTAAACGGTGATTAGCCTACCTTGTCAGTGTCTGTCTCGTGGATCAAATGTTTGGCTTCATTGTCAGCATGGTCAACCTCTCCAGGCAAAACCCACTGTCCTACTTCGTCAGCATCCAGGTACCCATCCTAAACACAGAGAGAACATTTAAGAGTAACCATAAGATTTAACATTGGCACTGAGAATCTGCTACCAAGAGTAGCACCTTCTTAAAGCTTCTGGCCATTCATAATCCCAAAACCATCCAATTTCATCCAACCCAAAAACCTTGGAAAATGCATTGGTCATAGTGTCATTACACATCAACAATTGCCTTGAGGTAAGTAATGTGACCATTTTTTGTGATGCTGTGTGAGTGAATGTTGTACATTTCAACTGAAACTAATCATTTTATGGGTTTTATGTCAAATTGGTAACATAACTGTGTTTATAGGTATTATTTTTCTTAATGAAAAAAATCTGTTTAATTTTAAGGATCTTTTACCTTGTTGGTATCCCTGAACTCTGAGAATTGTATTCTCTCTGTCTGGACCCAGTCAGGCTCACTTTCCCCTTTCTCTGCTGTGTACATATCACCTGTGAAACAATAGTAATACATACATTTAGGACTGACGGCCTCCAGTGGAGAGGGTAGCTGCTCAAATAGTCAAGTAAGTAACCTACCAATGTATTCTTCTAAGTTGATCTTCCCATCCCCATTCTTATCAATGTCCTCCACAGTTTCCTGCATAAGAATATCATTCAGTTCTCACAATTAAAAATCCAGTGAAAGACACATTTATGCATCTTATACAATTACGTCTTTGTTTATAAATATTGTAAATTTATCCATTTACATTTACATCCTGGTAATCACTAGTAGGCTTTACCTGAATTACCAGATCTTTCATGTAATCAAACTCCTCGGGGTGAAGGAAGGCAGTGAACTCCTCACGTGTGGCAATGCCATCACTGTCTCGGTCAGCCGTCTTAAAGCGCCTTTCATCTCTTTTGAGCATGGACTTATAAGTCTCCTTGTCATCAACATCATCAAAATCCTCACCTAAGAAAAAAAAAAATCATTTTCATCACATCAGTTTATAAACATTGTCTTTTGGGTGTGGAGAACCCACTGGAACTTGGCCAAATTTAATGACATGCAATAGTGGTGTATATACACAAAGGAAGTGAAAAGGAGTGAGTGGGGTAGACATGTTTCCCAGCATCACTGAAAAGCCAGATTGAGTTTAGAACAGGAAGTGATGGTTCAGGGTCATCAACTATAAGCTTTCTCAAAAGTCTGAAGCCTATTCTTCTCTAAGCAGAGAGATCCAGTAAATACTTAGAACTGGTTGTATAGTAGAAAGGTCTTATAGCTGAAGGCTCTGCCTCTACTTAAAGAAACTATGAATCACAAGTAAATCTTCACTTTGAAAGGAAAGAATTAGTGATCGAATAATTGGGCTTTGGATGAAACTTTCAACAGAATAAGCCTAACTCTGGAAATTTGAACCATTTACAAATTCCACTTGCTAAATAATACTGTGCCTCGCCCCCTGTGCCGTTTATTGAAATCAATGTTAGTCTCTACTGTAATTAAAAGATGTATTTTTCATTATTTTGAACAACAGTATGGTAACACTAAAATCAAATTCCATGCCATAAAGCAAAAAGTGGAACAGGAGGGAAAGGACATTATGGAAATTTGATAAAATAGGGAAAAAAGGAAAATAATAGAAATTGAGCTATTAGGGTTTCACACACACCCAGATAGTAGCCATAGGTGGTGTTTTTATACTCCTCCCAGCTTATCTTGTCATCTTGGTTCTTGTCGTAGTCCTTCCAGTGTTTGTTAACATTTTCCTCAATGTACCTCCTCTGTCGGTGTTTGATCCAGTAATGCAGCTCTCCGTGGTTGATGTAGCCATCCTTGTCAGTGTCAATACGGTCCACTATCTTCCTGTGAAGGGAGATGGAGGAGTTTCAAATCATGATTATGTCTAGTGTCCAGACTGTTAGATCCAAGGATTGCTGTATCCAATGCTAATTTTTATATCCAACGGTCCTGTTTGGGCTCTAGTCAGTGTGTTTACAAGTAGCAGAAAAAGTAGTGTGAGTGTGTGAAATTCAAGTCCGAATTGGTTAATGACCACAGGCTACATTCACCAATACAGTATGCTGTATTTGACAAAATGTTGTCAAGGGTGTACCTCACCCTTGACAACATTTTAATAATACTGGATTATAAACACTGACGTCTTTCAAATATGAGAGGAAGCTGGAGTACCCTTGGAGGCAAACAGAAAACATGCAAACTTCACGCTTCTTTATTAAATTCAACCAAATTATTGTTGTGGACTGTAATATATTAGATATTAGATAAAGTATTAGAGATTCCTTTTTAAACAGGAATTACATTTTGACTAGAGGCACATACTTTAATGGCCTCAAGGCACTTTATATTGTATGGTAAAAATTCTGAAATGGTACATACGTAGACGAAACAGCTGTAAGTGTGTCATTCATTCATTATTACACAAAATCGAAAGCTCCGGTTACATTAGTACCACCCTAGTTTTGCATATGACAGTGTTGTTTAAGGCTACGCCTTAGAGCCTAGCTACAATTAACGTTGAATATAAATTTAAAGTCAATATATTGCATAATGTTGGTGTGTGATATTATAACCCAATGAATCATAAAAAATTTGGTTTAAATTTCTGGTGAGAAATGATCCATTTGTTGATGACAGATTTCTGACATTTTGTGTATATTTAGGTATGTAACAATTGGGTTATTTTTGGAAAAAAGTGAATGTGACTGTGAAACTTAAGTTAGACTTGTAGCCACCTCATACTGTGTAGCTTTCTGAATTTTATATGTATTGGGTTACATCTTTATTTGTTATATAAGCTATACAGTACATAAAGTCAAAATTATTATTTCTTTTTATTTAACTAAAATGTTTCATTCAAATATGTCCAAACTTTCTGCATTTGATATACATCAAATGTAATTACAGAATTTAACACATGCATATGTGTGAAGAAATGGCTTTGATTTTGCCACAGCATGATTTCCATTCTACCCTCATGCCACCTTAAAAATTTTTCTCCAGATCCACCCCTGAGGCAGAAGTGGATAGTTTAGAAAATCTGTGATAATGTGTCAGTAAAACATACGCTAATCTAACTTTGCTCTCCTCAGGAGTTAGCTGGTCAAAGGTCTTGGCCTCTTCTTTGCCCAAGAAGGCCTCATGGTCATACTGGAAACTGTGAGCATCATCATGGGAGTGGTCACTCAGATCAGGCTGGTGATGGATGCGCTTCTCCTGAGCAGGAACAGCAAAGGCCACAGCAGCCAGAAAGTAGAGCGATGCTAATGAATTCAGCAGCATCATAACTGACTTCAGGGGGTGAAGAGAAGACAAAAAGTCAAATACACATGAAGAGCACAGACCATATGAGAACACAGCACACAAAGTATAACACACAATATACTACTCACTACATGTACACTACTCAAAGAATAAAATACAAAAAGGTCACAAAACTGTGGCAGCTCATTGCCAACTTCAATGCCAATGGAATTAACCAGGATAAAAGTCAACTACAGTCAACTATCAATGAGCTCTCATACTGAAGGAATAAATTCATAACATTGTTTTAGAAGAATCCTCCCTCTTTAAGGAGGGCCACGACTAGATTGAAATGCCAATACTTTTAAATCAAGTTGATATTTATAAATGCACAAAGATAGGAATGAATAGGAGACAACCAAGAATGACTGTACTTCATTCAACAAAATAAGTACAACTGATTTTACTGACATAAAATTTGACTTCTTCTGTCTTTTACCAGCTTTTTTCTGAGGTTTGTTTGCTTCAAACGTCGTCTTAAGCTAAATAGTTCAGGAGCAACAATGCATTATTGACACTGATGATACCACTTCAAAGAAGAAAAATCTGGTATCCGCAGCGTCAATTCACTCTAATATTGCTGTAAAAAGATTCATGTGATCATGAGGTAAAAGCATCCATAATCACTTTCTCGCTCTCTCTACACTGAAATTCATTTTAAAGTTCTGATAGAATTTAACTTAAGTAGTTTTAAGATCCATCCATCCATCCATCCATCCACCCATTCTCAGGCGCTTATCCTTTGATTCGCTTAAATACACAAAAGCTTTATTATATACCACACATCACGTTTTACACGCAAGAAAAAGATGAACTCACCAGCTTTGTAGCGCCACTTCTTAAAATATACGAACAGCGGATCCAGATACAGTCCGCGTTGGCAAACGCTAACTTTAAATAACAATGGCAATTGGGTGGGTTTAGCTGCACAGCTACCCAATCACCAATGCCTTAAAGAAAATTCTAACCAATAAAAAGTGTGTGGGCAGGACAGGATGGAACTGTTTCAAGGTAAGTTCTTATTGGCTTCTTACCGCCACGTTGTCATGCAAACGGTCCACGTAATAACTATCATTCGGTCCTGCCAGAGTCGACGGAGGCGAAGGATCGTCACGTGGTACACATACGCGGTAGTTCCCGGAAGTGGTTATAGAGGCATTGGAGTATGTGGATGAAGTTTGTCAGAGCTCCGTTTTTCGGTAATTATTTGGCAATAAATGTACTGATCTCTAATGGCTTTTACACCACAGTGCCTATAAAAGGCAAACGTCAAAAAATCAGACCACATATTTTTTTTTCTTACAAAGGCCACAGGCGAGCAATTTAAAATAAGAAGTTTGAAAGACTCAAAGGAGATCAGGATGAGGGTGCTGTCTCCTGCTCCTCCTGGTTCCTGTGGTGGCATAGGAGAGAGAAAAAAGACAAAACGAGTGCAGGCTTGGACAGACACATTTTCAAGAGATGAGATGTAGTTTTTATCACTCAAATTATGTACATTCATACATTTTATTAGTTACTGTCAATTAGTCAATTAGTAGAATGTATTGATCAATACATTCTATTATTGTAATACAGGATTTTTGTGGTAACATACGCAATATTATTTTAGGGTATTTACCTCACCTTATAAAGTGCCAGAGGGAACTGTTAGTGTGATTTTGTGCCATATAAATAAAATGGAATTGAACTGAATACAGGTTTATAAATCTTTAGGTATCTAATCTAATTCTCTACTTAGCCTTGCGCATTTAATCTCATTTTCAGTCCTATCTTTTCTCTGCTTCTGCCAGCTGAGCTACACACAGATGCAAACAGTTAGCAGGGCCACAAAACCAAAAAACAGTTCTCAAAAATACTGTTCATCTGGATGTAGCATTTTCAGTGGGAGAAACGTTTCATCGCTCATCCTAGCGACTTCTTCAGTCTCAGCTGACTGCAGGTTTCCAACCTTATAAACAGTACTTTGCATAATGACTGGAACTAGCGCCACTGAAGGAACAATGGGCTGTGAGGTCAGTTCCTCCTTGATCATTAATACGCAAATTATCATGACCATTAATCAAAACTACTGATCAAGGGCCATTGATCAATGGCCATGAGTACCATTCATAGAGAGTTGTGGAACGGTTGCAATCACAGCATTGTAAGATGTACCCTTAGGCCCCTCCTCAATTCAGAGATGGTCTTTCCCTTTTCACGTAAATGGCCGCCACCCGGCCTACCTGTGCCCAAAAAAGGGAGACAAGAAAAACACAAACGCACATAATACCCACATCCTAATACATTTAGAGTCATTGCAGGAGGTTTTCTCTAGAAAACCTCCTGCAATGACAGGTGATGGAGAAAAATCGCACTCCTTCAACATGAGCGTCTGCCAAGCTCCAAGTGATGCGGAGAGTGTGACTGTGTCAGGCACAAGGGATGACAGGGTAAAATAAAAATAATTACAATGAAACACGTCATACCAGTGGGTGGCAGGGTATGGAGTGACATATCAGTGTCCAATGTAGTGGTTTATGTGCAAGTATACCTCAACACTGACACAAATACAAGGAAACAGCCTTTGAATAGCTGTCCACTGTAGTGACCACTATGCATGAAAGGGTTAAACAGCCAGACTGGTGAATATTTGTGTGACTTTTGTAATCATTCCAATCTGCTTTTAAATTCTCTAGGAACCACAAGTGAAAAAGTGTTTCATCGGGGTGACACGGTACTAGGTTTTTATGATAAGATGGCACTTGATTCTTCAAGATCTTGTAAGTGAGGCAAAGGATTTTAAATTTAAGCGCCTTGAGACAACTTTTGGTGTGATTTGGTGCTATGTAAATAAAATTTATTGAAAATAAACTGAATTGAAATGTGATTCTGGCTTTAACAGAGAGTGAATGAAGAGAGGTTTTATTTGCCACGTGAGTTCTCCTCCGCTCTGATCGTCGTTGTTTACGTTCCACCGTCAGCTGATGCGTCTGCAGCTTGTGACGTCATCCACTCCACTGTCGCTAAGCTGCTGGCCGAACACCCGGAGGCTTTCATGGTTATTACTGGTGATTTTAACCATGCTAGTTTGGACTCCACCCTACCCACATTTTACCAGTTTGCAAACTGCACAACCCGGGACAATAAAACTCTGAGCTTACTTTATGCTAACGTGAGAGAGGCATACAGAGCAACTGCCCTGCCCCCACTCGGTCGTTCAGACCATAACATGGTCTTGTTAACACCTCAGTATGTGCCTGCAGTTCAAAGGCTGCCTGTGTCCACTAAATGTGTGAGGAGGTGGAGTCAGGAAGCCAGCTGGGCTCTGGAGGACTGCTTCGACACTACTGACTGGGATGTGCTCTACCAAGCACATGGAGATGACATCAATGCCATCACAGACTGTATAACAGATAACATCAATTTTTGTCAGGACACCATCATCCCAACCCGGACTGTTCGCTGTTTCCCAAGCCTTGGATCACCAGCGATCTGAAGTCCCTTCTGAACAAGAAGAAGAGGGCCTTCAGGTCTGGCGACAAAGACAAGTTGAAAGGGATTCAGCGGGAACTGAAGGTGCAACTGAGGAGGTGCAAAGAGGTCTATAGACAGAAGCTGGAGGAGAAACTCCAGCAAAATAACATCAAAGAGGTGTGGGAGGGGATGAAGAAGATCACTGGCTTCAACTCTGCGGCCCGTCAGCAGCAGGGGGACTGCCTGGAGAAGGCCAACGACCTGAACCTGTTTTTCAATAGGTTCAGTACTAGACCTCCTGCTGGCCCACCCC
>VURO01041496.1:0-15433 GCA_015108175.1 Pelvicachromis taeniatus
CAATCCGAGTGCTTGGACATTGTTTGTGGAGTTCCACAGGGGTCAGTATTGGGACCAAAGCCGTTTATCCTGTACATCAATGATATGTGTAAAACATCTGATAGATTACAGTTTATTTTATTTGCAAATGATACAAATATTTTTTGTGCTGGAGAGAATTCACAGCAGCTTTTGGAAATTGTCACACAAGAAATGATTAAACTGAAAACATGGTTTGACAGAAACAAGTTATCACTAAATTTGGAAAAAAACTACATTTATGTTTATTGTCTCGGCCCAGTCTGCTGGAAACCTCACATAAAGCATATACAAGCTAAACTGTCATGAAGCATCTCTATACTGAGTAAAGCTAAACATTTTTTGTTTTCCAAATCACTCCGGGTACTTTACTGTTCACTTATATTGCCATATTTGGAATACTGTGTGGAAATCTGGGGAAATACATACAAAACTTCACTTCAACCATTATGTAAAATTCAGAAAAAAAAAATCAGGATGATTACTAAAGCAGGATTTAGAGACCACACTAACATTATGTTCTTGAAATTAAAAATTCTGAAGTTTTGGATCTTATAAAATATAAAACTGCAAAAATTATGTACAAAGCGAGATACAATATGTTACCAGGAAATGTACAGAGGATGTTTTTTGAAAGAGAAGGGGACTACGAATTGAGGGGAAAATTAAATCTGAAGACTCTTAAAGCACGGACAAAGGTTAAAACCTTTTGTACATTTAAAAAATACATTTACTTTACACAACATCTGACTTTATGGTATACAGGATTTGGGGCTGTACTGTTTACAGGTTATATAATCCCAATATTGGCAGGATTTGTTGATGTTAATGAGGTTATTTCAGATTGCCGTAATTGAGGTCACTTTTTAAGGGGAATTTGTGATGTGACTGATAGAACATGGGTTTGTAGCTGGGGAGCTGATCAGCGTTTCCTTTGTTTCCATGACCATGAGGTACAAGAAGGAAAGAAAACCCATAATTGATTTCCTGATAGGCCACAACAGAGTTAATGAGGACTCCCTGTGTTATCTGCATATTCTAAATTCTTGTAACAGAAGGTTCGCCGTTGGAGTCATCTCCACACATGGTAGAATTTTAGTTTAGAATTTGACTTTTACAGTCTACTTTACTGGGACCATAATTTGCAAGAAGAAGTTCATGCTCTATTAAATAAGTTGTAAAAAAATAACAATTGAAGCCTAATTTTAAGGTTCTAATGAATTTAAGACCATGTTTACTGAGGGCTCATGTGAGAAAGAGGGTATTTTCTTCTAAAAAGGCAGAGTTTTACATTGGACTGAGTGGGTGCCAACCAAGAAAAAAGAAAACCTGCTCCAAAGTCGAGACCCTCAAGCTTAACTGAAATTTGCAGCTGTCCACATAGACAAGCCAAATGCCTTCTGGAGGAAAATTCTACGGTCAGAGTCAACAGCTAGACAATTGACACATTACAATGACTCTAAAGACACATCAAAACTGGTTTTGGAGTCCTGGAATGGCCTTTCAAAGCCTCAACCGTAACATTATTGAAAATTGTGGACTATGTTTCAAACTGCAAAAGCAACCCAAGAGTTTTTCAATGCAGCAAAATAAAAGATTCTTTAGTGGCCAGTTACTGAAGACAAAACTTCTGTTTGGGCAGAGAAGGTCACGCACAAGGTCACGCACAAGCAGCAAGTGAAGGTCACAGCTCTAAAGACCCAGCAGAGCATCGCAGGTGAGAAAATTCAGCATTTGGCCATATCCATTGGTTCTAGACTTCAAACAGTCATTGACAGCAAAGGATTTTTTTCCAAGTATAGTAAAGAATCCTTATATTTATAAATACTTCTGAGCCTCTGAAACTGAGGAATTATGAACTGCAGTGTCTGTAGTTCCCAATCAGTTAATGCAAGATTTTTTTTTAACTAATTCAATTAAACCTGAAAGTCTACACTTCAATCATTTTCTTGCTATTTGAGTTAAAATCCACTTTATAAAGGTTGTCAGATACATTTTTATCCTTATAATCATCATTAGAATACTTTTAGTTATCTAACGTTCCTGTTTCACTTTTAGGATGGCACAAAGAAGGACTTCATGGAAATTTTTAAGAAATTTCAGGATTCTAATAAAACCTTGACAACATTCCTCCTTACTATATTTTGTATCCCATTGGCATTGTATTTCCATTGGCAAGGGAGTTCATAAAGAGAGTACTGCAGTGTGTGCACTGTGCCTATAGTTCAAGAGCTCTGCGGCATCTAAATAAGATATGTGCCAATTAAAGCCGCTTTGCAGCGTGTCTCGGCCCAGATAATTCACTTAACCCTGAGCTTGCAGCTGACAGGTAGCATTTGTTTACACATCCCTCCTCATGCAAGCTGCCAGGCCCTTTTCTCTACACCGTATTAAAACAAGCCACCTCCCATCACACCCCCACACACAGCTCACTGGCTCTCTGTTTCCATGGAAATCTGCCCTAGGAAGCTTTTGCATCTTCTAACCTTGAAAGCACCCTAAGTAGGATCGACTCTGAGAATATATTGTTGTCAAAAAGAATTGTCATAACGGTAATCAGTGCTATATTTGATACCCCCGTTCAGCAGCTTCCCATCTTCCCAGTTCATTATTTCCCCTCCTGCTGTGTTCTGTGCCTGAGTTAACAGCATGAGAAAAGAATCTGAAGATTGCACAGAAAAAGAAGCCTAGGACTGAAGCATATCATATTTATATATATTACCACTGCCCCACAGAGACAGCTTCTCTTTATCATTAAATTCATTATGATATTATTTGGGATCTGTATGAGCAGTTTAACTCCTAAAGTGCTAAACAGTACATCAGTTTAGAGTAAAAAATAACAAAACAAAAAAAAAGATTAGGTTCTTCTGTTGGCAACTCAAAATAATTTTAATAGCATAAAGTAATTGTAGCCTTTAGGTCCAGCTTTCAAATAATCAATAAAATCTAAGTGGAATTTTTTTTTTTTTAACATAATATTATGTCTTGACAAAAATATACTCTTAATTCAACTTGCTACTTCCCAGAGTAGCATTTTAAACCCAGTCATAAACTCATACTGGGACAATATGATCAAAGCAAAAGTACACAAGCTGTGCAGGCGCACTGCCTCAGAGCAGAACACGCCATGAAAATAGCGCAAAGATGTCAGCGCAGCACCACAGCCTCACGTCATAGCCGAGCTTGGGTTTCATCTCACTGAATGTTGATTGAGACTTTGTATGCTGAGTCTGTATTCTGCCACTGACAATTATGAGCCAAACCATGTGTTATTTATGGTACATGAATGGCACAATGATTTAACATGACTGGGAGTTGGAGGGAGTGCCATCATTTTCATCTGAATTTCAGCTGATGAGAGAGCACATTCCTGATGATATACAAGGACTCGCAGAAGCTGACCTTGATTTGGGTCAGTTGTGGAAGGGAAGCCTTCATGTGGCATTGTAGACAACATGTAATTCATGAATGCCACTAACTCTGTAAATCCTTGTGTGAGCCCTTGGGAGTGCAGTTGAAATGACAGAGGAGGTCAGAAGATCGTGGCATTATTATCAGCATCATAATAATATCAACAATTGTTCATCAAGCAACTTTAATGAATCATAGCTTTCAATAACCTTTTGAACAGAAGGACTTGCAGCAAAGCTGAGAGAAATAAAAGCAAAAACTACAGACCCCAAATCTTGTAATTATCCTACACTGGAAACAAAATACAAAAAATAAAGACTAAAATAGCACAATTACGACACAAAGAACTGAAATGCCAAAAATTGTAATACAAAAGAAGATATCACCCTGCAAAACTGCAACAACAATTAAACTTTGTCATCTGGTCTATAAAGATGCTTCTTGAGCTATTTCAACTCAGACACCATATAACCTTTGTAAGTGGCACATTTTGTGACGCTAGTTATTTTCTCATGGCACAGTGCCAGGAGAAAGTTGCAGTATGAGTGGGACTCCAATGACTCAGGAGCCTTTTTGTTTAAAAGAAATAAGTTAAAAAATAAATTAAAAAAAACTAAAATATACTAGAAAGAAGTAAAAAAAAAAAAACAACTAACAACTATGTCAGTCAAAACCTCCAAAACCAGAATGAAACCCAAACAGAAACTCAAACTCAAACAAATTCCCAAGAATTCAAAACCCCAAACCAATAACAACAACAGCAACATAAAATCCAAAGACCATGACAATAACCAACAACTTGACAGATATTTTCATCCAAACAGAATGGCATCTTCTGATGTTTAGACATTCTTTTAGACCACTGCACATGTATTATGTGCCATTATTGGTAGACCACTACAACAGTGGCACTGTTTCCATTAAATCTGTTGTGTTAAACACATTTGTGTGGTGTTCATGATTGGGGGGGGGTCTGTTGTTTTTGGGGGTCCTGGAGGGAGGTCTATGTATGCCCTCCTATGGGCCCACCACCCGCAGGAGGAGCTTTGTGGATCATGCAGCAGTTGAAGGCGGGTGACCTCACCGTTTGACCTTCAGCTGTCCATAGTGGCTTCAGGGACACAGAACTTCATCTCTGTTGGCTTGTATAAGATTTAGAGCTGAGGAGAGAAGGCTATGTGTGTTTCTGCTTAGACAGCTGCCTCTGTGACTTGGATTCAGAATTGGGCAGTATGGAAAAAAATCCTATCATGATCACTTTTCACTTCGGTCAATATTTCTGTGTATAAAGACATTAAATCACTATTTTTGTCAGGCTTAAACTCCACAAACAGAAATGTATCCTCATTTTATGTGGAGTTTTTTTTTTTAGCTTAGCAGTTAAGACACAGACCATGAACTACAATATGTGAGTCTATGTTTCTTTTATAGTGTTTTGGTGTGCCACTTTATTTGGCACTTTAAAACATTTTTATCCTCTGTCCCTTGACCTACATGTTTAGACAATGTCCCACATTTTGACTGGCTTTATATTTCAAAGGCTAAAATTGGAGAAAAGTCAGTTTAAAATGCTACTCCCATAATACCCACGCAATGCTCAACCAGGAAAACTGAAATCACCAACAAGTCAGATTTTCACAGCAATGAAAACTACAAAAACATATAAAGAAAAAATAAAAACAGCTACAATAAAAGACGAGGAGTTTGGCTATGAATTGTTGAATCCAATGGAAGGTGATTCTCTGACACTTCCTTTGTTTTAATTGTTTAATGGGGTGAAATGACATGTTTTGTTGTTTTTGGTTTTATTTATTTATATATTTTTATTTTATTTTTAAGTCAGATATGTCAAAGCTTCAGACCAGTTCTCAACATTAGTAGTGTACTTCCCACACAAACATACTCTTTGCTTCTTGCTTGCTTTTCTGGGATCCAGTCACTTTATATCACTGATGTGTCACTGTCGGCCACATTTCCTTGATCTAGTTTCAAATCACTGTTTCAGACGAGCTAATCTTCTGCGTAATCAGGTCCTCCTGTAGGTCTCATACTAAAGAGGTTTTAGTTTTTGTCATTTGTCATTTGTGGGGACCAAAAATTGGAAGTTTACTAGGTCCCCACGAGTTTGAAGGCATTTTTGAGACTCAAAATGTGGTTTTAGTGTCAGGGTTACAATAAGCTTATGGTTAGGTTTAGGGTAAGGGTCAGGGTTAGCCATTAATTTTTGATGGTTAGGGTTAGGGTAAGCAGCTATTATGTTAGTGAGATGTCCCCACGAGGATATAAATACACACGTGTGTGCGTGCGTGCGTGCGTGCGTGCGTGCGTGCGTGCGTGCGTGTGTTGTTTTTTCTTCATTTACAGTATGTTGTCATTGGTTGGATTGGAAATCTGCTACTGATTCATTTTTTGCCAAACCTGTGCTTTGTGTGGCTTCCTCTCACAAGCTAATCTTCAGATGACAAGGCACACAAATTCTAGATGGTCTGTTTTTGGTCTTTAGAGAGTCTCTGCAAGCACATCTTTAATCTCGCTTCACTGATTGCTCACCCATCACCTCCTCCTCCCCCCAAGCAGCTGCTCTCTCTGGTCCAGTCCTGGAGGATTTTTAAACATCGTTTTATCTTTTACCACAACAAGTTAAAACATCAATGGACCAGAGCTCAAAGCCTAATACCACCATTCTCAAGCGTTTTTCCAGCATACCAGAGCCTTGTATTCCCACACAGAGTCAAGTGGAGGAGGAGCGTGTGTGCAGAGTGCAGGTGTGGGTGGTTTGTTGGGAGAGAGAAGAGTGCAGCTGGTTGGGGTCACAGTGCCTTAGTGTGTTGAATGACTAATGAAAGGTTTATAGTGGCGCAGCATCACTAGTCTGAATTGTAGGCTGGAGAAGGACACGCCTTGTCTGGCTTTTAGCACCCTCCTGGCCCTTCACTAGTTAAAAACAGGCATTTAACAAGTTCTTCCAGAACATAGGGCCACAATCCTTCACTTAACAAGCTCATTATTTCACATTGTTTTTGTCCTTTGCTCCTCCTCGGTGGCAGTGACAGGGAAAAAAAAAAGATAATCTTTGATGTATGTCTCTGTTAGAGAGTTGCATAAGGATATCTGAGAGGGAAGGATGATAATGGATCTGCTAATGATGTGGCCTTTGCTTATGTGGATCCTTGCAGTAATGCTGGGTTGTCTGCATGAATATTCATGGCTTTGTCTGTGAAAAAGAGGTGGCGGCTCAAGGTTATTTTAGAGGGCAGCAGAGGACAAGACTCAAAAGGAGATTGTGCTATTAAATAGTTTTCTATCATCAAAAAAATTAAAGTCAAATACCTGAAAATCAAAGCAAAGCTTAACACAGGACTTCTTTTGATCTCTGCTATAAATGCCATATCTTGCATGTAGACTTGTTTACTGGAACCCTTTAGAGCTTCAAAGGGAGGACTACCAGAAAGTGACATTTAATATCTGGGAGTAAAAACAACCTTAACTTTATTGGTTGACTTTTTCTCCCCAGTATAGAATTTCCTATTGAAGCATTTATCCTGTATGTGGTACTGCTGTAGTAAGTCCTTTTTGTGAATGCCACACTGTACATTAACAAATCCGGATACAGTTTTGACCTCTAGATTCATCAGATTATTTAATATAACTTCTGGAAGATACAAAAAGGATGGGCATCAATGGTAGCTTTTATATCTATATGTGAATTTGAAAGGGTACACACAATTATCAATTATTACTGTTTCACTGCACAGGAGTTAAAATCAATAGCTTAGTTATCCTGAGTAGAATTTACCGAGTGTGAAATTGCAACCAAACAGGAACTATTAGCCACAACCAAATACATACTACAAAGATAAATGATGTTTACAAATCCTCCTGAAATTCTGTTTACAATGTCATATTCCTTGTTTCTGTTATACGCTGTCGTGGAAAAATGTTTCCCTCTTGAAATGTAATTTTGACTCCCAACTTGAGAGAATTGCATTTTCAGCACTGAAATTCAAACCCTCGTTGCAACAGCATTTTAATCAAATCATGCCATGTCAGATTCATTTTCAAATCAATTTTAACAACTCACAAGTGCTGAACATGACAACAAATTATCCTTCATGTTCATTTCAAGACATTAGATTTAAATGTCTTGTTTCACTTCATTTTTCCTGCTTCTCCTGCCTTTGCCTTTTGCAGAACAAATTACATAAATAAGGGAGAAATATTACAAAATGTTATTAGTGTCATAATTATGTATCATAAGAATTTCCCATACCTTATCTTATCGCCTCACAGTTTATTGTAAGTTCTGTTAATGATTCACTAAAATGATACAATGAGAGGTTTAATGTTTTCTCTCAGATTGAGTGTGCAGCACGAAACAGGAAGGCGATATAGTCATCGTATCACAAGCTTGGACAAATATGTATCAACAGCCAGACAAAACACCTCCTAGCAGGAACCAATTAAACCTTTGAAGATTTCAATTACTCCCTTGATGGGGTTTTCAAGATCGATAACCACACATGTGTCTTGACAAGATGCTTGGCGCTTACATTGGCTCACTTTAGAACAACAGACTCTCAAAGACCGTTCCGTTTGTGTGATGTGTTCGTATTTGAATATAAAGTGAAATTCAAGATGCCCACCCTGCTCTTTTTAGGGTTAAGTGATCAAATATTTTGGCAGCACCCAAACACGATCAGGAAATGTCTTATGCCGCCTCCCTAGTCCACCACTCTTCTTTTTCCTCCTTAGCCTCTTCCTCCAGTGTCTCATTCAGAAGAATGAAGACAAAGATTCAAGACACAGAGCCAGACAGCAACAGAGAGCTCTCTAGCGCATACTAATCTAAAACAACACTGCATCTAGGCAACATGTTTTATTCTATCCCCACTGAGGCGTGTTTAAGTGTGAGATGTGCGAGATTGGGTTCCGCACATCTCATCACTTAGGAAAGGTTGTGGCCTGCATCTTCAGCCCCCCCAGCCCCACCACCCCCCATGCAGGTTCCTATCACTTCCATCCTCATATTGGAAGTGACAAGCCACTCAGGCAGAGGTGTCTTCGCTCACCCCATCAGCAGCCATGCAGCCCCATTCAGAGCTGTCAGCCTGATTACATATCAGATGGGAGGGGTGGGCAAGGGAGAGAGGTGAGGGGTGGGGTACCTAAGGAAAAGAGATGTCCAGCTGGCAGACAGACCACTAAACACATCGTCTGTCCTGCTGCTGCACATCTGCCAATACACATCCCACCTGTCACCAAGGCTGCCACATAACCAGTCTATATCTTTCCATTATACTCGCCTATTGATTTCTAGCATTTCAACAAAATGTATCTTTCAGTTTCTGTGTCATTTTCTCTTCTGGTTTACCAGAACCTGTTTTTTTTTTTTAACTTTTTGCTACTTTGCTTTGTTGGTTTTTTTGGATCTCTCATTTTTAGTTAAAGTTAGGTTTTATTTGTTTAGGGGTTGTTTTTTTCACATTTCATTGAAAGGGCTTAGAGGGAGTACAGCTCATTTACCAACTATTCATGCTTGGTGGCAACTTATTATTCAGATGATATTACCTACCCTACCTCTTTGGACTAGTAAAGCAGTGTTAGTTTGCTCGGGATGAAAGAAGATGTGCTAACTGAACTGAAGCACTGAATTATTGGAGGGTGTCTGTGGTGTATTTGAGGTTTCCAGCTTCTTCTATGAGGACAAAAATACATGATGTTTGCCTAAGCACTGATTTTCTTGTCTTTTTTCTCTTCTCTCTCCAGGCGTGAAGCTTGGAAGTACTCCACGGCAGTCCAGAGAGGTATGTGTTTACTCCATTTCTCCCAAAACACATACACACAGGTTGCTCCCACCTGTTATCTATTGCAAAAAAAAGTGATTGTCAGCCTTGTACCTCTCAGCGTGTCTGATAGCATCTGTGTAGAAAGGCTGACCTCACACTGTGCATTCAGCCAGTCAGACTGAAGCTGAGTTTAGTGAGTAAACGATCCCAGTTGCACCAGGCCAGTTTCCTCAGGGTATTATCACACCTGGAGTTTTTTTCTTGTATTTATTCTTTTTGTTTTACTACTTTCAGCATTTTTCAGGTGTAAAAAGTATACATTTTGGTTTTTATCTAAGTCGCAAATACAAACATCAACGAGGGCTTAAGCTTATATTGTAGCATACAAATATGATTTCCTTTATTTAACATTAGTTATTCACAATTTTTTTTTTTTAACTAATTGAACCCTTTGATTTAATACCTGGTCAAATCTTGTTTTGAGTCATCAAACAGGTGGTCCATACTATAGCAGCAAGATGAGACCTGCATATTGCTCAGAAGTCATTTTGAACCGATCTCCCTTGAATAACCGCTTCTATTCAGCCATATTTTCTTGGCATGAACTGCTTTCTTTTGATTCCACAGCTTCTCAGTTGGATTAAGGTCCCTGATGGGGCCACTCCAAAAGGTGGATTTTCTTTCCGTTGTTTGCTCTGTTTGAAGTTATTCTGTAGATTTACTTTAATGTTTGGGGTCATTTTACGCTTGCATCGCCTGGCATCATGGCAGTATCCTTTAATATACTGTTTTAAATGTGGGAGTTCATTTTCACTGTGACGATGCCAAAATGCCCAGGCCCAGAGGCAGAAAAGCAGAAAATTGTAATGCTCTCTCAACTGTGCGTCACCTTTGGAATGATGCTTCCAAAGGTTCAGACATAGTGCTGCCTAGCGTTCCCAAATAATTCAGCTGTTTCATAAGTCCTCAAAACATTTTCCCAGTAGAGGCGTCAAGGGTAAAGGTTCTTCTTTGCACTCTTTAGATGAGAGGGGATGGTTTCTGTTGGAGCTCAGCAGCTTCCTCTGTGCTATCCCACTATCAACTCTATGTCTATTCAGTGATATCTGTATTTTAGAGACTTGAACACAGATGTTAATTGGTACTCCGTTGGCCTTCAGAACTCCCCTAATTCTTCATAGCATAGATTCAACACAATGTTGGAAACATTCCTCAGAGATGTTAGTCCATACTGGCATGACATCACACAGTTGCTGCAGATTTGTTGGCTTCACCTCCCGTTCCACCATATCCCAGGTGTTGAGATCTGGTGACTGTGGAGGCCATTTGAGTACAGGAAGCTCACGGTCATAGTAAAAAAAACAAAAACAGTTTGAGATGATTTGAGCTTTGTAACGTGATGGGTTATCCTGCTGGAAGCAGCCATCAGAACATGGGTACACTGTGGTCATAAACGGACAGACAGGGTTAAAAACAACATTCAGGCTGCGGCATTTAAGCGATGCTCAGTTGGTACAAACAAGACTAAAATGTGCCGAGAAAATATCCCCCACACCTTTATACCACCAACACTAGCCGTAACCATTAATAAGATCCATGCTTTTATGTTATTTATGACTCATGAAAGCAGGCAATGTTTTTCCAGTCTTCTGTTGTCAAATTTTGGTGAGCCCAGTGTAGTCTTCTGCTGCTGTAGCACATTTAATTCAAAGATAAATATGTATTCAGATACACGCCTCTGAATACATTGGTTGTAACAGGTAGTTATCTGAATTATTATTGCCTTCCTATCAGCTTGAAGCAGTCTCGTCTTTCTCCTCTGACCTTTGACTTCAACAAGGCATTTTCTCTCAGAGAACTGCTGCTTACTGGAGATTTTCTTTTTCAGATCATTCTCCGTAAACCCTAGAGATGGTTATGTGAAAAAATCCGAGCAGATCAGTTGTTTCTAAAATATTCCAACCAGTCCGCCTGAGTCCAACAATCATTCCATGTTCAAAGTCTCCTAAATCTTCTTCCCAATTGTGATGTTAGATTTAAACTTTGTCTTTGTCATGCCAACATGCACTGAGTTGTTCCCATGTGTTTGTGTGCTTAGGTATTTGCATTAATAAGCAGTTAACACAAATACACAACGGTCTGCCTGACTCTGATTGCCTAAAAACTGCAGATGCATCTTGCAAACTCAAAAGAAGAATCCTTTTATTGCCATTATGTGTTCACACAACAAAATTTTGCTTGGTAGCGCTCAGCACAGAGGAGAAGAGGCACTTTTATAAGCTTAAGGTTACAGTGACCTACATCTCCACATTTGTTCACATGCTTTTTCCCCCATCTATGTTGTGAATTTTTAATTGATGCAATCAATATGGGTAGGAACAATACAATTCATTGTATGCTATTAGTCATAATGTGCATCTAATGTAGATGTAATGTAATATACAAATAATGATGTAGCTGTGTTTTAGGTCATTAACAAGGACTAAAACATACACATTCATTCATTTCTTTTTATTATTAGGGTTTTTGAATTTTATTAACTACAGAAATTATTACTTATGATTATCCTTCCCTATGATTCCACATCACTTCAAATTTCGACTTATTAGACAGTAACTTGCACAAAAACAAGTTAGAATGAAAGTAAATGAATTTCTTTCTCATCTGAACAAATAAAGCAGAATTAAAACCTTTGAAAAGTTTGAATAAAAAACAAAATGTGTTCTAAATGTTTTAAACATCATTATAAAAGGCAATGAGGATTTGAGCCGAGGCTTTAATGCGCTATATTTTTCATCATTAGCACAAATAATAAACATACATAACAAAAAGAATAGAGTTCACTTAAAATTAGCAAAGGAGATGGTAAAGTGCTGAAAAAAGAACTTATCACTTAAAAGGAAGTTTTAATCAAGTAATGAGAAAGTTTAAAAAAAAAGAAAAGAAAAAAGACATTAACAACCAATTAAATAGCTAAAACAAAATACACAAAAGAGAAAGTTAAGATAAAAGAGCAAGAATGATCATCAAGATTTAACGTTTTTCCATAAATTTCAGCAACATGAAATGGTTGGGGATAAAAAGGAAGTGCAAACACTTAGATAATTAGCCAAAATAATCACTTTCTTTCAGTTTGGATCATAGATAAAATAAATGAAATCATAAAAAATAAATGAAGATACATCATCTATTTTTAATGACAACCTGCTGTGAATATTGTAACAGCTAAGCTTATGGACATTGAAAACAATACGTGGTCTATGGCTCCGCTCTTTGATGAACAAAACATGTAAGGATCCACTTTAAATGTAGGTCATCTGTAGCTTTAAAAAAATGTACAAAACTGTTTTCATACGATGAGCTACAATGGTCAGGTAGTTCATACTATGTTCGTTCAGCTGACCCCTGTTTGCTCTCTCTCTCTCTGCCGTGATCATCAGCACCAGAGAGAGACTTACACCGGTGTAAGCCGTGAATAATGTGATGCCTGGTGTACCAATATCTGCCTTGCACTCACCTTAAACACACAAGGACCTTCCGCCCCCACCCTTTCCTCCCTCCAGATGAACGAAAATGACCATTTACGTCGGGAGAGGGATGAGCCAAGATTCATGGTGGTCTCATCACCTTGTCTGTTGTAAAATTAAAATTATGCATCCAGTCCATTGGCTTTATGATGCCATTACACCATTTAATTGAAATAAAATGTCAGAATGCGTGATGGCCTTGGGCATCATCTGATAGTAATCAGGCAGTAGATGATTCTAATTTGGATTCCTCATTAAGTGTTTATAAGACATTTATATGGCATTACAGCTCAGTTTATTGATAGGTCATAGATGGCATTGGGCAGTGTGTGACATTTGCATGTACCAAAGTTAGACCTTTAAGCTGTAGTGAAACAGCACCATCAAGTGGCTAATTTAAGAATACAAAATCAGGAGTCCATAAAGGCTGTTTCTGACATTGAAGCTATAATATATACCATATTAATAAATAACAATATTTATATTAATGATTCTTTTTTGTATAGCCACCTGAAACTGTTCTTGTTTGTTTAGTCAAAAGAGGTGTGCAGCTATCCACTCTAACCTGTTTTGTCATTGTTTTACAGACACTTTCCACTCGGGACCGCGAGAGAGGCAAATCTGATAGTTTACAGGACCTCCAAGTCACAGAAAACATCCTGTCCAGCGCGATCCCTCCAATGCAGTTCCCACATTTTGAGAAGAGCAAAAGAACAGCCTCCCCTGGGTCTCAGGAGCAGGACATAGGTTCTCTTCATGTCTCGAAAAGACAACGCAAACTGCTAAAAACAAGCCCCCCAATTCGACACACCAAAAATACTATTTCCTCATCTTCAGTTTCATCCTCATCCTCAATTTCCTCTTCATCTCCACTGTCCACTTCCATTGCTTCAGGTTTTTTTTCTCCAGAGAGCTGGCAAAAGCTCTCCAGTATCCTGGAAGCACGCCAGCAACTGATGAAGGAAATCTGTGCTAAGTACAAAAGCAGTATTTCAAAGACCATCACACGTCATCATGTGAAAAGCATCTTTGTGGAGGACAAGTACAAGTTGCTGTACTGCCAGGTCCCCAAGGCAGGAT
Source organism: Pelvicachromis taeniatus (assembly GCA_015108175.1). NCBI lineage: Eukaryota > Metazoa > Chordata > Actinopteri > Cichliformes > Cichlidae > Pelvicachromis > Pelvicachromis taeniatus. Next base: position 13,826 of record VURO01041496.1, read on the forward strand.
GCTCCAACTGGAAGAGAACCCTGATGGTGCTGGCGGGTAAGGCCTCCAACACTCAGAGTATTAAGCATGATACAGTCCACTATGGGCATCATCTCAAGAAGCTTGATAGCTTTGACCAACAAGGAATCATGCACCGTCTGCAAACTTACACCAAAGTCATATTTGTCCGTGAGCCCTTGGAGAGAATGGTGTCAGCTTATCGGGACAAGTTTGAAAATCCCAACAACTACTACCACTCCCTGTTTGGGAAACCCATCATTTCCAAATACCGGGTGAACCCGTCAAGAGCAGCCCTGAAGACAGGAAATGGGGTCACATTTAAAGAATTTGTCCAATACCTGCTGGACGTCCACCGGCCTGTGGGAATGGACATCCACTGGGAGCAGGCAAATCAGCTCTGCAACCCTTGCCTCATAGATTACGACTTTATCGGCAAGTTTGAGAACATGGAAGAAGAATCTAACTTTCTCTTGCGATTGGCTGGGGCACCACCTAACCTCACACTGCCCAGTTTTAAAGACAGGAATCCAACTGACAAGCGGACCTCTATGCAGATCACGGAAAATTACTTTTCACAAGTTAGTGCGTTGGAGAGACAGAGAGTATATGACTTCTACTACATGGACTATCTGATGTTTAACTATTCTAAGCCTTTTAAAGATTTATACTGACTTAAGAATTATGTGACTGCTTCACGTCACATTTTCACAGTCACATTCCACTACATTTTTACCATAACTGTAATTTTACCATACCAGTGCTTACTCACATGCTCAAATAGGCCATGTGCGTCTTAGCAGAGAGATCAGAGAGACCAAATTTCACTCAGAAGTACCTTTTTTTTTTGCCAGATTATATTGATTTGTAGACAGTTTGTGTGCTGTGGTATTAAATACTCTAAATTGTCCTAAAATGCCAGGCATTTATTCAGTACTAGCAAATGGTGAGGTAGAAATTTAAAACTGTAAACATTAAGCTTCTAAAAAGGTTTATTATTGTTGAACAGGCTTTAAAAATATGCCTTACTCTAGGTCAAATAGCAAATGTTTGTTTATGGTTTAAGCACCACGTTTACCATAGCTTTCAATCACATTCCTGAATTTAGAACAGAGTTCCAAGTCCCTTATATTACTTACCACAATATTTATAAATGTAGTAGCTTGAGTCCTTGGTATTCTTGAATTGTTCGCAGTCAAACCCGTTCATGATTTAAAATGTTTGCATTTACTGTTTGACCTACGGCAAGTTAGGCATCAATATACCTCTATGTATCAGTGCATACTAATACAGATATTTGATGTGAATGGCTTTACTAAATAAAACTAAATGAAACACTACAAATACTATAAATCTTTAAATGTGTCAAGTGCTGCCCACTTGAAAGCTGTGTGCACCTATTGTAGCATTTTTATACTTCTAACTTTGTCATTTTGTGCTTTAGCCTAACACATACATGTGCTGTAGGTCCTCCATCAATAGGGTGTCTAAATGCAGGGTACAAAGTGTTGCTATCAATATCTCTCAATATCTATTAGTGTTGCTGATTTACCAGTCGATGGCATTGGAAATAAAAAAAAAAATACAGGCTAAAAACAATAAACAGGCAAA
>VURO01041496.1:30500-41526 GCA_015108175.1 Pelvicachromis taeniatus
AGGATGGGTTTAAAAAAAAAAAAAAATTTTTTTTTTTTTTTTTTTTTTGTGGGGGGGGGGGGGGGTGGCATGACAATACGGCAGGGAAGCTTTTGCAGTTGATTTGTGTTGCAGTGTTACTCACTTGTTCCTAACAATTCCTTAATACACTGAGCACAGCTTTCCAGTAGCACTGCCAACTCTCTTGGCTGTACAAAAAAGTCAGATAACATCACACACATGTAATTCAGCATCCTTTGTATAACAAAGTCAATTCACTACCCAAAAGCACCCTAACAGTTATTTAAACTCAAGTGCGGGAGTGCAACAGATCTAACAATATCTTAAAATGAAAATCAACAGTTTTTGACATTTATACTCCCATCCTTATGTCAAATATTGTCAAAACACACAAAAGATTTGTGGACTTTTCCAACTGGCAAACTACAAGACTGAGAAATTAATCCAACATGGAAGTGCCAAAAACTACAGGTCCATGGCCACCTGCATAAATCCCCACAGACTTCCATATAACTGCCCAGTTTTACACCACAAAGGCTGGTACAAAACCTCGTTTTGGTGTCTATTCTGAGTAAACATTTTGTTTTGACTCATTTTTTTTAGCATGGCCCGTTTGACTAGCAGGTGTTTGCAAGTGATCCATTGGATGTGTGCTAGCCTTCACCACATGATAATTTAAGCCACTGAAGTGGACAGTTTGTGGCAACACCTTTGGAAGAATTTTGAATGTTATCTGTCAAATATTATAGATTTCTGTGAACATAACTGTACCGACAGCCCGTCTAAAATGCCTTTGCTGCAGTTTTAGCGAGTGGCGTTACTTTGTCCTAATTAGGTATCTCTCTGCATCTCTGTGAATCACACATGCAGTCTCTGAATGTACTTTGATAACCAAGCTTGTTAGCATTTGCTGATAAGCGCATTCCCCTCTCTTGTCCAGAAATGCTCAGATATTGCTCAAAAAGAAAAAGAAAAGATAGAAAAGATCAATACACTTTAGAAGAGTTTACAAACCAGTGGGTGATATCACGGTGATTATAACAACACCTCTAAGGATTTTTCACTCAAATTATCTAGATTAGTCGCCATGGCGCAAAAAGGGAAATATCTTACACATTTTGTTTAAAAGCACAACTTAAAAACTTTTTCTCCTAAAGCTGGTGGATGCTAACCATCATTTTCTTCTGACACATATAAAGCTGTACAGCTTCAGTTTCCTTCACCTATTCTAAAAAATAAAGCATTTCTTCTCAAACAGAAACAACAAATATGTAGGAGGAACACACTTCACTCTCTCCATAAACAAGTTAAGATCCCCTGCCAGTTTAAAGCTGTTTGGTTTTCTTTATCTATTAAGGTGTATCACGCATCATAGTCAACCTTTGATTTTTAAAAGCAGCCTTATTCACTTTGGAATCACCCTCAGAGTTTCAACAGTGCTGAAAGCTTTCTCACATTCTTTTATTTTCCTGTGGCAGGCAGCTCTCACAAACTCCCCACCCTCCTAAAAAAAAATGCAGCCACTGTTTTTCTCTCCTCCTCCCTTTCAAGGAGAGAGGCAAGCTTTCAATGAATCACCCCCTGCTCATGCCATGTTCTGAACTGTGTCTTCCCGTCGTCAAACAGCGTGAGTGATGGAAGTGACAGAGAAGACACCTGCCCTGAACCACCACTGATGAAGAGGGAGCGAAACAAGGAGAGAAGAGGAGGGAGGGAAACGCATTGCCTGATGGGAGAAACACACAACGAGGCAACAAACTTGCAGAGACTATCACTTATAGTGACAGGCCAGGAGGTGCCGTGCTATTAGCAGACCGTAGGGTAGGCCCTGAGCGCAGCCCGTCCTACATAGGATGGATGGGCCTCTCTCTCGGGACTAAATTAATACTGGGAGTCTAGTGAATTGCTTTTGGAACAATGTCCTCCTAAGGAGCTAATCAGACAGGAGTTATCTAGAAGTGCCTGTAGGCTGGCTGGCGTGGCTGCAGCGCTGTGGCTGCCTGGCAGAAGGCAGGTGCACCACACCGATTCACAGCAGTTCATTCCTGAGCAGGCCACAGCAGTGGCATTATCTATTAGACTCTGGGGATGATGAATCTCAAAGAGAGAGATTTCCACTATGTACTGAAAGTGAAGGCACATGTTACAAGAGGGGGAAGCTCTTGTATGAGCATCACAAACAAAATATCAGTTCAGTAAATTTTTGTGATTCTTTAAAAACTAGTTTTTGTTTTTGCAACACACACTTGTGAATATCAAATAATTCTCCCTTTAAATATGATATTATTGACTTTTATACCCAACCACAGGGCAAGGCTACAACGTTGAACAACACTGACATGTTTTCACTTAATTGCAAACTAATAACTTTTTCCAGCATCCAACAGAGCGGCTTAGGTATTCATTTGAAATCAGATGCTTCTTTCCTTTCCATTAACTCCAATGCAAAGTGAACAAGCAGTTTATCGTGAACAAGCAGTTTATCAGTAACTCAGTGAGCCAAAACAAGGAGGCTGTGGCCTTAAAACCCAAAATATACCACAGAGTTATGGAGCATGGTTGTGCTGGGTGTTGGTGACCTTATTTATATTCTGCATGGTATAGTTTGGTAATATAAAATATTAATAAGTGCTCCAACTATTAGATAATTTAGAAAAAGAAAAACAAAGTAGCAAGTTGTAAAGTTCAGAAATTCAATCAGACAAAAAGAAAAAAGCAAACAAACACAACAAAGAGGACATGATTCAAGGCCAAAGGTGCTTTGCTACAGCATAGAAGCTGTAGCATCTACAGTGAGATATAACCAGAACGAGGTTCAGCTGTATGTATTTAAAAAAGAGAAATGGCAGGTTAAAATAATGGAATGGATTGACATTTATATAGTGCTATCGACTACAAGCCACAGTTTACTATATACAAACACAGTGTTTTATTTTATGTATTTTTATCACTTTGTGTAGCTTTAATCTTACATTAACATGTATGTTGTTTGGTTATGCTGTGGTCATTACTCAAAAAAGTAATGTATCACACTTACTTTTTACTTTTTTAAAAAGTAATGCGTTATATTACGTAATTACTCCCCAGATAAAGTATTTTTAAATTGCATTACTTTTAAATAATTAGGTAAAATGTTCTGAAATGCACTGTCACATAATTACAGTTAACATTATAAATCTTGGGCTACAGACCCACACGCCAACGCAAATCTCTGTCTTATGCACACAAGCTAAAGTAAGCTGAAGCTCAAGAAAAAGGCCTGTTTGATTTTTTTTTTTTCTACCGCTGTGCAGATAACTGAAGAACCTTTGTAACACAGGCACATAATTGTAACTGTAATGTGATTACTGTGATTTAGGATGTGTACATTATTGTATTACCATAATGTGATTACAGTATGACATTACCTAACACTGGTGCTTGGATGGTTGGAGAGAGACAGAGAGACAGGTTTGAGGGCTTTTCTGTGTGGAGAAAAGCCCTCAAACCTGTCTCTCTGCCAGGGTTCAAACTAGTTACCTTGTTAACCACTGCACGACCAAACAGTGAGCTTAAACAGGTGAGCCAGTGGTAAATGCTGACTTACAGAAAGACAAGCAGAGACCATGATAATAATAAAACACTTTTCATGCTGCACTTGTTTTATTATTTTGTATATTCTGCACTCTGCATGGACATCTGCAGCTGCCTGCACTTGTTATTGGTTGAAGAATTGTAAAAATAATTATTTCTATAGTTATCATCATATTTTTACAATTAGCTGACAGTGACAAGTGCTGGAGGAATTTTACAGTCATTTATTTAGTAAAAGCAATAAAACACTATGAAAACACATCACAACACGTAAACTGTGTATTACTGGCATAATGTATTGGAAGTAACAGTTATTATTCTGCAGAAAAATGTTCCTTGTCAGTGTAATATGGATTAATATTACTGCTGCTGATATGTAAGGTTGAGCTCATTTTAAAAATACAGTAATATATCAAAATTATGTTTGCAGTGGTGCTGTCCCGTGAGGACCGCATATCTCTAAAACAGCTTTTACTGAGCTTACAAACAAATGCTTTCAGTTTGATTTTAAAGTTTAGTAAAATACATGAACAACAAACCATCAGCTAAATTATAAGGCTTGAGCACTCTGTGACATGATTAACTAGCAATTTCTACAAGGGAATTAAAAATATTAATGAAAAAATTAAGATGAGGTACTGGTGAAATAGCTGATTTATGGTATTTCTGGGAGACGAAAATCTGAAAATGTGGGTGGAGCCTGCACCTGTTCAGGTCACCTATTAAACCTGGAGCCTCCTGTCGAGCTTCAAGGCTTTATTCACTAACGTGCTAAAGGAATTATTAAAAGTTTGTTATATGTTGGGCAAGTTAAGACTAAACTTATCAGTTAAGATGTTAGCTCACAAAAACAATGTTTACTTTGTACATCTGTTTCCATACCAATCGCATGCACAAACAAAGAGAAAAAACTACTGGAGTCACAGCATACACAGCTCGAGCTTTTGACAGTATAATGTTAACGGGACATGGAAAGACCACTGAAATCGAGAACTGTTGCAGATTTCAGTAGAACTGTAGGCAAGCGGAGTTAAACCACCTTCCAGAGACACGTTCCAACAGCCACAAGAGGGCAGTAGCCTAATATAAAGGATGAAAAGCTTAATGGCAGATCGCTATCACTTAGATTTAAATTGAGTCATAGTTTTATATTTCACTGAACAAGAAGTGCTTTCCTTGCATGGCCTGGTGGAATGCCAGGAAAAAAAATACATATTAAATTCAAGGTTGAAATATGAAAAAAAAAAAAATGATAGTTTAAATGATGTATGATAAGCATTTAACACTTAGTTTTTATTTTATTAAAAATGGTAGGAGTTGATTGGAATAGTAGGAGTTATGAATAAATATTTTAGTTTTCTATAATTGATGAAAGCTTAGGTGAATGTTATTCCTTAAAGTAAATGATAACCCTAACGTATTCCAGAAAGAAATAGAATTTGTTCATGCGTAAATGTAAAATCTGAAATTAATGTATATATGTAAAATATGTAACTAATGCCAGTGAATTAATGGGTCAGATAAAACCAAACATTGACCCTGTGACTAGATGAGACATCATTTCCCTATTTCATTAACTCTAAACACCACAAAGATTCACTTTACAATGAAAAGTAAGGTGATGCTGATGAAGGGACTGGTCTTCACTGCACTGCACCACTGGTTACAATCATTTATCAGGGGCGTGAAGTGACGCGATGAGGTCTGAGCTGAAACAGATGAGAAAGCACTGAGACCACACACATGGCTGAACAGTAATTATTTGTAAGAGAATAAACTCTGCTTTCAGCACACAATGCACACCCACTATTACTTATGGCCACTTAACACAAAGTGTTGGTGAAAGAATGCAATGTCTGTGGGACTCTGGCTTCTTAGCCTGCACCAGCCCAAGCTGAGAGAGAGCAGTGCCTCTGGCAAGCCCCAGCCTTAGCACTGCTTCACCTTCTGGAGGACAGCTAACACATTCAGACTGTAATTCACTGCACAAAACAGATATATCATGGGTTAACCGGCTCATAACACCCCATTCAACAAAACCCAGATGTTGCGTCTGTTTACCTTGTATAAATGATACTGTATTATGCTCCTTAGAGGAACTCCAGTGATGAAGGAAAAGATTAATAACCCAACATTGTCAAGGCACTTTAAAAGTCATGCATTTTAAGCAAGATGATGGGTTACTAATACTGTAGCATAAGCAGGACTTTAAAAGAGGTCATGAAAAGAGAAGAAAAAAAAACGTTAGGTTCATGTATTTTATTTTCTATTAAGTATTTCATTACTGTACATCTGTTTTATAACATAATTGATGACACATTTTTATCCATCTTAAAATAACAAAAGAATGCTTAAATAAAAGTACCTGAGTTACTTTCACTCACCCACTCAAGCATTTTCCTTTGACAGCCTGCCTAATTTATCAACAGGAACTCAGAATTACAGAATTAAGTGCAAATTGACTTATGTGTGATGTTTTCTTAGCTCTTTTTTGTAAAGTGTGAACTACAAAAATACTTTTAATAGTGTGTTGTGCTTCCATATGTTATGACTTAAGTTTTTGTTTCTTACCAACCACTGCTGTGTTTCCTGTAAAAGAACTAAAACTCAAAGGACATGATGACACGCAAAACTGCGTCATTCTTTGTGTGGCTGTAACAAAAAAAAAAAATCCAAACAAAAAACCCACCACCATTCAGTATATGAAAACTGGATTTTCACCAACTAAAGTTGGTTGGATTGCATGTTGTGACCATAAAATGTCATCAGCCAGCAGCCTCAGTCCCTATCAGGCAGTCTGCTGCACAGAGCACTCTCCTCTAGCCCTGGGCGCTGGCCGCACTAGCATGCACCCTTCCCCCATTGCCTCTCTTCTCTCTCCTCCTCTGTCTGTCTCTCTTTTACCAGGCTGCAGTGACCCACCCTTCCCTTCCACCCCAACCCCACCATTCCCCTCCCTGTCACCCTGCGGCGCTTAGCTTCCATAGTGTCAGTGCACAGGCCTCAGTGTTGACAAAGCAGCAGGCCTTCAGAAGACACATCAAACCCTGTCCCTCCTCTGTGCTGTTAGGGAGCTCAGCGCACAACAAAAGGACAGGGACTCAAGCTTCAGTCTCAGGCCATTACTAGTCTCAACAACATAGCTACAGACAGAAAAAGGCCCTCAAGGATGTTGTACGTACCAAGACTTACAAACATGAGCTGGATCAGCTCAAACCATTCAAGACTCAATCCATGTTTTCTGACTGTTGTGATGACAGTGCTGTGATGGATGATTGTAAATATAAAACATAAGTCAAGGCTGTGGGTTGATGCCATCATGACACATGCACTCTAATGAGGACTGTGGGTGCTCTGCAATGCCAGGGACTTCCCCCAAGGCACATTGAGCGGGGGGAATGCTATGTGATGCATACCAGATGTGATTGGAGACATCACACTGTTCACGTTGTTACTGTTAACCAAATAGTAGCAGCAACAAAAGCAAAAGATCATTTTTCCTCTGTTTACACATTCAAGGCATGAGGCTGGATGCTTGTAAGACTGGTTTGAGCCAGAAGCAGAATAACACATTTCAGAGAATTTTGTTTTTTTCCCCAAAGAACTTCAGAGAGGATTGCACATAGAAATGAAAATTTGGTGACGGATACAAGAGATGACATAAAACAAAGTCACATTATCACCTCTTCTCCTCTGACAAAACAGAGAAAATGTCTAATGTTTTGGCACTTTGGCAAAGTTTCATAAACATTCTCATGTTCTAATTTAGTCATGGACTCACAAGTGCCTCTATTACCTGATGACCTCCTTCACAGGTACTTTTTCATCAGTTTGTAAATATTTAGAGCCTCAGACCACATGATGGCAGCAGTTTTTGAGATTTTAGCCAAATCTTAAAATGTGGAGAAAAAAATAAATGTTCTGCCTCATTAAAATGTCAGATTTCTTTTTTAATTTATCTTAACTATAACATGCCAGAATGAGAGGAGGACATTTTCATTGCACAAAGAAGAAAAAACAAGGAGAAAATTAAAGAAAAATATGGGTAATATATTATATAAAATAATCACATTACCTAATTTTTATAATTGATCATTGGTCTATATGAGAAATTGCATTTATTTTTTTTCTGAAATATGTTTATTTAAAAGTATACAGTGACTGAAGATGTCAAAAAAGAGGGTAGAATATTCAAGATTTTCAGTTTTTTAGTGAAGTAGAAATATCAAATACCATGATGGCATCAAAGTACACTGCCTTTTTTAAGGTTTGTAGTGTAGTGTGTTTGGGGTACTCTGCAGGCTTCAGTTGTCTAATATTTAGTAAATGTCTCAATCACATTAAGATTCTGAATAAACAAAGACTGAACTTGACAGCATCAGAGTCATTGTAGTTTTACCTGTAAAAGTGGAACTGACTCATAACAGCAACTCTCAGAAGTACACAGAGTGTACACGCTCTCCTTGTGCTCAGCTTTTTCTGAAACTTAATTGCTGGCATTAAGCACTTGAGGGAATTCTGAGCTGTGCTTGTTAGGTGTTTGTGAGCAACACAACTCCATACGTTCTATTAATAAACTGACACCCTTTTACCTTCTCTCTCTCCCTCTCTCTCTCTCTCTCTGAAATAATGAACAATAAGTGTCGCTGCCGCACCTCAGACACACACCAACATCAAGCAGAATGTCAAATGGCTGTAAGAACGGAGCGATTGACAGCAACCGGGCTCCACAAGGCATGCAGATTACTAAAAGCAAGTTCTGAGCGTTCTTTTCAAACTTTCTCCACATGCCAGAGGGGCAAGTAGAAGTGGAATGCTTGAAAGAGATTCTTGCAAATGCTCACATTTAGAAGGGCGGATGTGACTGTATTGTGTCTACAGTTTTCACCTTTGCGCACATGTAGTACAGTTGTGTGGGTGACCTGGGTTATGTGGATCGAAACAAAAGAAGGACATGTTGGCCAAATGCCCTAAAGGCTTTAACTGAAAAGTAAGAATAAAAAAGAGACAATAAATGTTTAAAGAATTAACCAAATGGAAAAACTGTAATATAAAAGCCTATTTTAAACATTTAATGAAACAAAAGAGTAGTACAGCATGTTACTTCAAAATGGCTGGTAAATGTGTGTTTTATCTTTTTAACTGAGGAGAAAACAAAACCCATTACCCTTGTACATTAATACCAACCTTACAGATTAATTATTATTGATGATTACTGACTATCAGATTACACCATATGTACAAACAATATCACACCTGGTCCCAAAATTATAATGTACATTTTTATGCAGACGACACTGTTTTATGTCAGTGGTTCTTCCCTTGAAGTACGTGTATCAGTGGACAGTTCATTTGCCTTTTTTGAAACATTAAAGAAAAACACAATCAAGAAAATTATTATTATTATTATTATTATTATTTGTATTTCTTATGGTGATATCGTTTATATAATCATGTTTCTTCGTCCACCTTGAAGCCTCTTGATTCTGTGTATCACAATACATTGTTATTTACCAATGATAAATTGGTGTAGGTCTTCTCTTACTCACTCTTTTATGAAGAATTAGGATGGTCAACCTTAGGGAACAGAAAACAGCGGCATTGTCTGGTGTTTATTTACAAGGCTCTGCTGCATGCATGGTTAGCTCTAAACACACTACTTACAATGTCAGGTCACAGAATGTGCTAACATTATCTGTCATTCACAGTGAACCTGGAAAAACAATTTTTCATTACGTCGGTGAAGGTTCTCAGTCATCCAGGTCATCGTAGTCTAAGGATCTTGGAAAGAAAAGTGTCTGGACTTCTTTAAGTTTCCTTGAAGAAGTTTAACATCTCATCCGAGAAGCTTCTGAAGAAACATCTCAGATGTGAGGTAAAATGCCTTCATGGAATTTTTCATTTCTTTTCTGCCTACAAATGGAATGAGTTACAAAATACTTCAAAAGGCATCATTGATGTTACTTGAACATTTTTAAAAGGTAACATTTATGTATCTGCAAAAACTAGAGGTGGCCGGATAGACCCAAATATTGACAGTATTAATACTAACACTGGCATTGAATTGATACTGACGAGACAGGAAAGATACTATTTTCTATAGCCCTCTGAATTGTGTTTAATTTTTTTTTTAACTCAAACATGCACTATGAAAAATGTCTTAACCTTAAATCAAAGTTATGTCAAATAGAAGCTATAAATCAAATATATGTGTTCCAGTCACATCTATTCGATTTATAGCTTATAGCACATTTAAACAACAGATGTTGATCCAAAGTGATTTAGTGACAGGCACATTTACATTCCAGGTATCCAAAAAACACAGCTTTAAAATGCATAAAAGGTAAAAGTTGTGTTAAGTGGCTTGCAAAAGTATTGGGCCCCCTTGAACTTTTCCACATTTTGTCACATTACAGCCACAAACATGAATCAGTTTTATTGGAATTCCACATGAAAGACCAATACAAAGTGGTGTACATGTGAGAAGTGGAACAAAAATCATACATGATTCCAAACATTTTTTACAAATAAATAACTGAAAAGTGGGGTGTGCGTAATTATTCAGCCCCCTTTGGTCTGAGTGCAGTCAGTTACCCAAAGGCATTGCCTGGTGAGTGCTAATGACTAAATAGAGTGCACCTGTGTGTAATCCAATGTCAGTACAAATACAGCTGCTCTGTGACGGCCTCAGAGGTTGTCTAAGAGAATATTAGGAGCAACAACGAAAGTCCAAAGAACACACCAGACAGGTCAGGGAGAAAGTTATTGAGAAATTTAAAGCAGGCTTAGGCTACAAAAAGATTTCCCAATCCTTAAATGTCCCACGGAGCACTGTTCAAGCGATCATTCAGAAATGGAAGGAGTATGGCACAACTGTAAACCTACCAAGACAAGGCTGTCCACCTAAACTCACAGGCCGAACAAGGAGAGCGCTGATCAGAAATGCAGCCAAGAGGCCCATGGTGACTCTGGACGAGCTGCAGAGATCTACAGCTCAGGTGGGAGAATCTGTCCACATGAGACCAAAATGGAACTTTTTGGCCAAAATGCAAAACGCTACGTGTGGCGGAAAACTAGCACTGCACATCACTCTAAACACACCATCCCCACTGTTAAATATGGTGGTGGCAGCATCATACTCTGGGGGTGCTTCTCTTCAGCAGGGACAGGGAAGCTGGTCAGAGTTGATGGGAAGATGGATGGAGCCAAATACAGGGCAATCTTGGAAGAAAACCTCTTGGAGTCTGCAAAAGACTTGAGACTGGGGCGGAGGTTCACCTTCCAGCAGGACAACGACCCTAAACATAAAGCCAGGGCAACAATGGAATGGTTTCAAACAAAACATGTGTTAGAATGGCCCAGTCAAAGTCCAGATCTAAATCCAAGCGAAAATCTGTGGCAAGATCTGAAAACTGCTGTTCACAAACGCTGTCCATCTAATCTGACTGAGCTG
>VURO01041498.1:2326-22768 GCA_015108175.1 Pelvicachromis taeniatus
TGCCTACTGGTGGTGGCGCCAGTGTCCGGCAGCCTCGCCTCTGTCAGTGCGCCCCAGGGCAGCTGTGGCTACAACGTAGCTTGCCATCACCAGTGTGTGAATGACTGAATGTAGTGTAAAGCGCTTTGGGGTCCTTAGTGACTAAAGCGCTATACAAATGCAGGCCATATTTAAAAGAGCATTATATTTCATTTCTCCTTTTTGATAGTTGAGTAGTCGTGCACAATGGCTGATGCAAAACCCTTTGCTTTGCTGATTTTGGTACAAAGAGGGAAGTCATGTTACTTATTTATGACATAATGTTGTGGATGTAATGAATGTAGTAAGCTGGCCGAGATTACATTTTATACAAATGTACTTTATGATGCAGTTTATTTGCTGGAGCACTTACAATTTAGTAGATGACAAGTCGGATTGTGGATCCCTGGGTTATTTCATCACGTCTTGAAATTAAATAGTGTAAAATGAAACTAGTGTCATAACTTAGTATGCCAAGCCAGGCACAGACAAGAGAAACCCACATGCTCTAGTGACATATTCTGGAAGTGCATCACACTACATCTACATGACAGCATGGTGGGTTGGTAGTGTCATAAGCTCATCTCATCCTCCCAGTGGGGAGTGTAACTGTGGCAATATCAACCGCAGGAGTCCTCAGATACTCTCCACCCACAGTCCAAATCTCATTGTGGTGCGCTCAAGACCTGCCAGAGACATTGCTTTACCATTCTGCCCACACACTCACGTGTATGAGAGTGTGTATATATGTATAAAAACCTACACTTTGTCACTGGTAGCAAATATAAAAACTTTGATTTTGCAACAGACATGTCCTTAAATACTCTGTTTTACACAGAAGAGCTTTTATGTGCAAATAAAAGTAAAAAGGTGTTTTTAAAATGTCAGCGTCTCATGAAGAAGTCAAGTTTTTAAAATCACTTATACAAACTATGGAACATCTTGCTTGTTCATTTTTGTTGCTGTTTAATTGTGCTCAGCTTTGGTGTGAAATAAAAGGTCATTTACATTTGTGTGTGGCTTCCGGTTCAACCCACATTATTTTGCGAGCATGAAGCTTCAAGCATCAAAATGTCAAAGAATTTTTCCCAGCTGACGGAGAATCTGACACTGCTTTAACCCAGTGGTTCCCAAAGTGGGGAGCCGTTATGAATTAAAAAAAAAAGAACAATGAACATCAGCAGGATCAAACTGATGATGAAGACAAAAGATACATTTTGAAGCTTCGTTGGGAAGATGTCGCCTTCCCGTGTCATCGCTCACCGCGTGGTGCTTTTTCATTTCATTCACACAATTTACAAAAGAGGACCAGAGAGGAAATGTGCAGTGACTGAGGCCGCCTTATCATGATCTTATTACATTTGCTGTGCCACTGCATTCATGATTTTTTTTCTTGGGTTTGTGCAGGAAATTGAATGTTGATCTTATAAAATGCATATTGTGTTATCACACACTGTGCCACAGTCAGTGTCCTCATACTGTCTCATCACCGCTTTTAAAAACACATCTAGTCTTGCCATCATTTTGATACACTACATATTTTTGGTTGTATTGGAGCAAAATAGACCAGAATTAGCAAAACTGACACCTCGTCCTGCCAAAGGGATTAGGGGGCAAAAGTATTAGTCAGTATTTTCTTTCAACCATAAAGGAGATTGGTTTTCCTGCCTTGGCTGACATTAAATTGGGTTTAAGAGTTCATGCAGGCAATCCTCCTCCACCCTCAGTTCCCCCTCTTTCTTCTCACCCTTCACTTTGTCATCCTGACCTTCTCCCCACTCCTTTTTTCTCCTTTCCTGCTCAGCTTAAAAAAGAGCCAATATTTCCTGTTCGTATTCCTTTTCCTTTTCCTCCTTCCTGACTTTGGGCCTCCTCCTTTCGTCACCTGCTCTTGTTTTTGAACTGTACTGTAGTGTAGGATGTAGCCCAGCAGTAGTTGCTGGCTTTGAACACTGTAGTCGTGACTCTGTGTTGGTAGTAACATATAACGCCCTCGAGATATTGTGTACCTCTAAAGGGTGGCATCAAGTAGCAGTGACATCAAAGACTTTCTCCTCATCTAGTTCTCTGCTTTGGCCTCCTGTCAACCTTTACCTGAGACCCCGCGATCAGGACAAGGGTCAGAAAACACTCTCTGGCTCAAGCCTCCAGAACAGGACAGATGGTGCAGCCCTGGGATGCAGGAGAGTTTGATTGGTGCCTCCTTCAGGGCTGACAGGTGGGCTCGGGGTGATGAGTTGGAGCCTCACAGGTGGAGTTGGAAACGCTGATTTAGCCAGGGACACAGAGTGGAAGAGGCAGCACGGGGTGCTACTCTGTGTATGAGTCTATTTCCGGACTTGGTGGGCCAAATGTCCTCATGGGCATAGAAAGATGAGGACTTTTCTGATTTTGTCACAACTGTTCGAAAGCCAGATCAGGAACAAATGCTGCTGAATTCGGTAACTGAAAGTGTATAAATGCACGTGGGTGTTTGTGCGTGTGCGTGTGTAGATCTGTCTGGGCATGCTTCCCACCTCTCTATGACACACCAGCCATGACAGGTGTCTCAGTTGTCTCTTGCTTAGAATAGGAGAATGAAAGGACAGCACACACACACAGACACAAACTCATATAGTCTCACATTTGGACAAACACACAAAAGTACATGCAGCCTCGATGAACATAAGGCTTCACCAGACATCCCTATAAACACATATAGATAAAACACATGCACAACCAAATCCACACACACACACACAAAACCATGATTTCAGCAGAGCAGATGACATTATGTTGCCAAACATTTGCCATCTTCCAGGTATCAGTCTTTTCTGATCACAGTGCATTCTTATTCTTATTCGCTCAGAGAGACGTCTTTGGTGTCCACGGTGTTTAATTCACAGCAGCATGCAGCAGTGAAGTAATACAATGCTCCCTCCTTAAATAAACTGTTTTTTGTTGTGAACTTGTCCTTGAAATCTGAGAGCGATTCAAAGTGAAGGGCTGCTTTTTTTCAAGTCCGATATCCCAGCAGCCGTTCTTTATCACCTACAAGAAACCTCCTCAGGACGGCACAGCCAGAGCCTTCAGACTCATGGGCAAATAAAATTTCCACACCAAGCTTTTTCATGTCCTCAGTCATCAAGTGAAAACTCACTTCAAAGTTATCATCACAGACCAGATGATTCTGTTTTATTAATGTGGATTTATAAATGGTCAAGTAGAAATTGCGTTCATTGTATTGACCGAGAAAAGTCCAATTTCATATTGAACTCAGTTCTGAGATTTACTTTTGTAGCTTGGAGAATGTGTTGGGGGTTTTGTGTATGTGTGTGTGTGTGTGTGTGTGTGTGTGTTTTATTTATTTTTATGCTTTCTCTTTTTAAGTCTGGATTTTCCATTTGCATAAGAAAAACATAAATAGTGAGCCAAAGCATGTAAAAAAGCAAAAGCACCTGCACTCAGGCAGTAACGAGGATTAAGCTCGCATGTCTTCCTGTGTCTGCAGGCTCACCTGGTGGCAGCCTTCGAGAAGAGTCTGAGTAACATGACCTGCCGCCTGCAGAGCCTCACCATGACCGCTGAACAAAAGGTACAAGAGCTTATTCTGGAAGTTAAAACACACTGTGTGTGAACTTCAAAAGAGATTACAGAGAGGAGAAATGGTTAGAAAACGTGAAGCTGTGTTGGAGGTTAGTCATCGTGACATAATAAAAATATATTAAAGGCTCAATTCTTGACTCATTTAAAGTTTTCTACTCAAGGAGTTTACTTGGTAAAGTTTCAGTCCTTCATTGAATATTTCTCTAACAGTACTCTTAACCTTAACCAAAGTCGTTCGACATGCCTATGATACACAATTCTGTGCTTTACATGTAAGTAAAAGTATCCATGTAACAGTTGAGCACCAACTATAAAGTTTAATAGCAAAAATCTGTTTAAAGCAGTCTTTTCTTCATCATTTTTTGCCCACAGCTATTTTTTTTCTCGAGAACTTCAGAAGAGCTTGAAAAGAACTAAACCTCATCACGGCAGCAGCAATATGCTCTTAGACGTTACCCCCACCACAAATTAAGAATGCTCCCCTCTGTTCACATATACACGCACACGTAGCTGACAAGCCCTGGCTGCTTCTTAATCCTCTATAAATTAAAGAGACTGAGATCTGGTGAGCTGCCTTTGTCAAACGCCTTCCTGACTTTTAATTAAAGTCTAAACCCTATCTGCAGCACTCAGTGAGTTTTGGGGAAAGACAGGATAGGAGTCCCATTATCTGATCCAGTAGACTTCTTATCCTAAGCAGGTGGTGCTGGCTTTAGGGCAAATCTCTTCCGAGGCATCTGTATTTTTCAACCCACCCTCCACACGCCCACCCACCCAAACACACACACACACACACATTTTTTTTCTTCTACCTTCTGCTGAAAGCTACGTCAATGCAAAATTTAAGAATCTGCTCTCAGTGATGTGACTAAGGGGATGATTCCAACATTTTTTGGTGCCTCATCCTTTTTTAAAAATAACCTGGTCTGATCATTGATTTTGGACTTGGAAAGTCTGTTTTATTTAGACTACAGAGATTTCTGTCTTAAATCAGAAATAAAAAATAAAACAGCACCTGCTGTTCTCTCTCTTTTTTTCTGACTAAAGGAGTCCGAGTTGGCAGAGTTGAGGGAGACGATAGAAATGCTGAAGACCCAGAACACAGACGCCCAAACAGCTATCCAGGTGGCACTCAATGGTCCAAACCACCTCGACAAAGGTAATGAGCAGGCCAGCAGGAGACAACATTAGATGGTGTTTTGATAAGTGGTTAAAAATTTAGCCCGATTGGCTCCATAGCTAATTGAACTCCTGTTATTTACAGATATGTGTGCTGTGTCAGTCAGATTGAAGAAAACAAATCCTGAATCCCTGCAGCATTTTAAATAAGAACCAGCATCAACCAATATTGTAGCGACACTAAAGAAACCTTTGTCTGTTCTTTCCAGATCTGAGGATTAGACGACAGCACTCTTCAGAAAGTATGTCCAGTATTAACAGCGCGGCCAGTCATTCCAGTATGGGCAGCTTGGGCAAGGATGCCGAAGACAAAAAGAAGAAGAAGAAGAGCTGGGTAGGTGAAAAGATAAACAGGCATCATCATCATCCAGGTGACTTCTTCAGTCTCAGCTGACTTCAGGTTTCCCCTATCTAATAAACAATACTGTACAATGACTGAAACCAGCACACTGAAGGAACAATGGGCTGTGAGGTCAGTTCCTTGATCATTAATATGCAAATTCTCATGAACATTGATCAACAACCACTGATCAAAGGCCACTGATCAATGGCCATGAGTACCATTCACAGAGAGTTGGGGAATGGCTGCAATCACAGCATTGTAAGATGGTGACACATGTACCCTTAGGCCCCCTCCTCGATTCAGAGATGGTCTTTCCCTTTTCACATAAATGGTCTCCTTTATTCCCCATCAAGACTTCTTAACTAAAGGTTTTTTTATTGATTAGACTGTTATTGTTTTTTAGGGCTATTGTTTACTTTTTGGGATATTTGTAGCCAAGCAGTGGACAGGAACAGGAAGATTTAGAAATGTGCCAAACTTTTTAAAGCATGCAATTTCGCAACAAGCATTTTTAGTCAGCAAGACTGCAACTGCAAAATGGTTGCTTGTAATTCATAAACAGTTAATGCAAGACTTTCATTAGACTCCTTGAATTAAAGCTAAAAGTCTGCACTTCAAACGCATCTCGATTGTCTGATTGAAACTCCACTGCGGTGCTGTCATTGTCTAAAATATTACAGTCTTGACCCGCCTGACCCTGAACGGGATTCTCATTTCATTTGATTATGCCCTTTGTTAAACTGAGAGTCAATATATTTCTGTGATGAACTTGGTGTATCTCTGGCTAGTATTTGCTTTTTCATGCAAAATGCCAGAAAACTTAAAAAGAAAAAAAAAGTATCCAACAGAAGAGCCAAAAAAAGATTCAAACAACTCATCAAATGTTTTATTTAAAATACTTTCAGCTGCCGTTTTGTGTATTATGCTATGCAGGTGTCTTCAAATTTCTGGCTTGCATTCATTTGCTGCAGCCAACAGATGCTTTATATTTTTACATGAAGATATCCAGACATTGTTGGAGGTGGATTTGGTAAAAATCCCCAACATATACATTATTCAATGGCATTAAAGCTATTTTAGATGTACTCTATATGCCCACATTAAGAGATTAAATGTCTTCTTTGCATAAAGAAAAGATATCTTTTGGCTCTATCAGATAATTGTGATTGAACTGTTACTTTCACATCCTAAAACAAGAATGCATTGACTACACGTGCATGAGCTCAGAACAACTTGCATTATTTAGTCTTTATTTGCTCATCAAACCAAAAGCAGATGGATCATTTCTGCCCCAAAATGCCAATCCATGTTTTTACTGCTCTGATTTTTTTTTATGCCCAGTCATTCCTACTTTAGTGTAAAGTGGGTGTTTGCTGCCTTACATGACTGAGTCAGTCTGTGATTAACTGGTTGATGCTTGTGATCAAGTCGCCATGAAGATCAAAACTCTAATATTTAGTCATATTTCAGTTCATATTCCTGTGAGGATTGAGTATGCAGAGTGTTCAGCAAAATCTTGATGGCATCTTCACCTAAAAGAGAATCAAGCATAATGAACCACACTGCAGTTACTGTTTGAGAAACACTTGGAAATGTATATTTAGTGTCAACAGCATGCAGATGAGGTTGAGAAAGAAGCAGAGAGGCCACCAATGTCATGTGCACAGAGGTTCAGCCTGAAAAAAGTCCCGTTTCTGCCCAGAGGTTAAAGAAGTGCTTGTTAAATTTCCAATTCTGGGTAGAAGAGAAACACTCTTAAAAATTTCCTGTCAAAGTGTTTTTGAGAAAAGCTCTTAATCCCTCAGTTGCACAATTGGACTTGGTCAAGCTTGGAGGTGTAAAACAGCATGGCATACAGCTTTATTCCTCCAACTTTCCTACAGAGCCTGTTGGGGGAATAAAAAGGAAGCTGAGTGTTTGCTGACTCAGATGTCCAAAATGCATCTTGAACTGAAGTTGAATTCTACTCTCAGATGTATGCTTAAAGCAGTTTTCCTTCAATTGACAGATGTTATATTTAAAAAGGGGACACATTTATCCCAAAACATCCAAAGCTATAAAGCCTTTTCCTCTTTCTCTGTGCTAATTTTGCTGGTCAGTGTACAAGCTACTCAGCATCCCAGGCTGAGAGCTGCGATTTGCTGCAGTCCCCTGAGTAAGACACATGACATATTAGAAGTTCTGTCTCAGCCAAAGAGCGCACAAACTAGAGCCAGTCTCCAGTCTCTGCTGCAATGCAAAAGCATGCCCTTGAAATGAAATGCATACTAACAGTGTAAAAGTTCACCAACAATCCTGCCATGTCAACATCAAGCCAGCCTCATGAATACCAAGCGTTTCTTTATTTCAGCAGCAATTAATTATTCATTTGCATAAATTCTTCCTCCGTGTATGATGGGTGGAGGACAGAGCTGAATTGAGGTTAGCGAATGAAGAGGAAAGACAAAAACCGCACATCATGCTAGCAGGGTGGCAAGATGAAGGATGAAGTTGCATGTTAACATATAACTTCAATCACAAGTATGGATTTCAACTCATAACCTAAGCAGTAAATAAATTGGTAGTTGACTATCAGTCTTATGAGTGGCAGTGTTGTACAATGTTGAATATTTTGTGTTGTGCTGACTTCATGTTGCGTCTTTGCTTTGAAAAAATGTCGGTTTTATTGACTTGACATTTATACTGTCCTGTATTTAAACAACTTTATTTGTCCAAATTCGCCTCCGATCACCACAGGCAGCAGTCAGACTGAGCATGCTTGCTGAAATGCTCTCCTCCTTCTAGAGGGAACACAACTGTAATAACATTCATCACCATTGTCAGCATTCTAGCAACAGCAGTAATGGGAATTTCTTCAGTAAAACAGTGATATTTGCAGCAGTTACCTGTAATCAACACTGAGTCTCCTGCAGAGCAGGATTGTGTGTTTGTGTGGCTTAACGTTGGGTGTGTTTTGCATCTTCAGGTGGCCGATTCCCTCCCGGCTCAGGTCAGTGGTTCCCAGAGTGTCTTCTGTTTGCGTGCAGTGATTCTTCATCTTCACTTCCTTTGCGCCCACGTTTGCCCTGCCTTCTCCCCCTCTTAGAGCAACCTCCTCCTTTTTCTGAGAACGTCGGCATGGATACAGCGACTTTCCCCTTTCCCCCATTGTTTCTCCTCCTCCCTCCTTTTCCTCCGCCCTTCTTCGTTTTGACTGCCTGTTCATCCCTAATTTTTTAGGAACATTAAAAACGCCTGTCCCCCCATTCTCATCTGTACTTATGGTCTTGCTTTTTACCTAAACCAGACAGTGCCCATTGCTTGGAAACAGCACGGAATAACTTCCTGACAGGATGCAATATCATCAGGGTTAATATGAACTGACATGATATGACTGAGGTTAGCATGGCCCGTACTGATGTTTGTGTTATGTGTGTTGCAGTTACGGAGCTCCTTCAAGCAGGCGTTCAGCAAGAAGAAAACCAAATCGCAGTCGGCCCATGATGAGATGGAGGAGATGACTGACTCTCTGCCGTCCTCACCCAAACTGCAGCACGACAACAGGCAAGGCAGTATCGCCACGTTGCGCTCTTCACCCTCCACCACAGAGTGAGTAAATCTACACGCATTCACTCTCACCGTTCTATTCACATGAGACATTTTCTTCTGCTGTGGCTATAGCCTATAATAATTGAAATACACACTTGTCTCATTTCTTTTTCTTCTATAAATATGTAATTGTTTCTGATGCTTTAACAAATTTCTTTAAACCCTCACTTCACTTTTTTTTTCTCTTTCATCCAACCACTCTGTGTTCATCATTTCTTTACTATTTCTCTACCTGCTGTAGCAAGTGCATTTGCGATAGCAAGTCCTCCCCCATTTGGACACCAAAGGAAAAGCTAAATGGTTATGTGGTCTACAGGCACAGATCTCGGTAACAGGCACTGAGCGGCATGCTCCCTGGGAGTGTGTTTGCAGTGGGTTGTGTTTGTGTGCCGTTCTTCTGCATATTAGTGCTTTGCTCCGGGACACAAACTGAACAAGGACCGTAAAAGTGTCCAGTTCTCAGTTATGGAAAAGTAGCAGAAGGACTGGAAGATAATGGAATAAGTTGTCTGCATCTCACTACAAAAGGCCCAATATATCTCTATATATCGATACATAAATATATAGCTGTTTCACAGTCAGGCATGCGTGGTATCTTAACTCATATAGTCTCAGCATGTGGAGGTTTCTGACTTAGCAGACAGAGCATTTTAACATTTCGATTATGAAAACAGCTGAATCTCTGTCGTTATGACAACACCACATCAGCCTCTCATCAGCCGTAAATAAAACCTTTAGTTTACTCTGAAAATGATGTCTTACATTTCAGAGTAAACATTCATTTTAGTGCTGTCAGCTTTAACACGTTAACGCAAACTGATCCGTGATAACGTGTCAAACTTGGCAAATTCCCGTTAACGCAGATTAATCCGTGTGAGGGGTTACTCAGCGTTAACGCATTAATGCAGCTTAAACGCGTTAACGCCGTCATCACATCTAACGTGATTAACAATGAACCCATCTGGAGCGCAGACTGACTCAAAATCCCTGAAATGTCTCTGTCAACACATTTTGGGCAGTTTGTCCACAGTTTGTCCGTTCTGCGCTCCAGACGGGTTGAGCGCGCTAAATTAAACTTTTTTTATTGCGTTAATCGTGGTTTAGTCGAGTTAATGTCGTATTAACGCGTTAACGTTGACAGCACTAATTAATTTTAAATAAAGAAAAGAGCAACCAGTATACTGCATGGGTGTCACAAATTCTGGCATAAACACAAATATTGCAATATTTATTTTCCTGTAAGATTGCTAAAATAAAATGCTGTATTATCAGTGGGAGGGATTTGCTGTACCAAGTGCTTGACTTTCCTTGTTCATCCATGTGATACCAGCCTTACATGATCTTCACCACTGACTCAGGCTTTCCTTTGAACTTCAGCTTTCTTGTTCCCCTTAAATGCACATTCTCCAGACTCGGTGTACGTGCTTGGTATAACCCTAAAGGTGAGCCCTCCTCCTCCCTGTGTGTGAACCCACTTTCAGGCTATGTGAATGCACCGAGGCTGAGGCAGAAGTCATCCTCCAGCTGAAGAACGAGCTGAGGGAGAAGGAGCTCAAGTTGACAGACATCCGCCTGGAGGCACTTAGCTCTGCCCACCACCTGGACCAGATCCGAGAGGCCATGAACCGCATGCAGGTGAGGTTAAACTAGACCCAGGTTAATGCTAAACTGTCAGCTTGTTAGGGGCTTATAGTAATGTCAAATTTATATACATTTGAAATTACTGTAATCAGTTTCAAATGAAGTGTATGAAAACCTTTGCTATAAAACATTTGGATATAGCAAACCTGGATGTCTCTCTAGTTTTGTTTTGTTTTGTGAATATCCTTTCACAACATAACTAGTCACCTAGCACTGTCACTCTTTAGCTATTAAATTCTATTTTATGTCATTGTTTAATATGTGTAACGCAGGCAAATGTGCTGCAGCTTCATAATCGAGAATGAAAATGAAACAGTCAATGACAGTAATGACATTTGTCTAACTTTTAATGTAGAATTAATTAATTAATTAATTAATTAGTTAATTAATTAATTAATCTAGAAATAAACTTCTTTGCCTTCAGGCCAAGAGTGAAATGAGAGGCACAATAGAACTGTCCGTGTGGTTAATGCGTACCTGGATCTTGCAGCAAATTACTATAGTTTCATATTATGTCTGTCCTGGCTCTGCCCACTGATTAAGAAATTGTGCAACATTTCTTCCATTTGTACACTTAGCTGTTTTTTTAATAAGTTAAGCTGAATGTCTTGATGCGTGCTCAGTCATCCAGGTAAGTAAATCCCGAAAAGTTGATTCTGTTCATCTGGACGTAGCGTTTTCAGTGAGAGAAAGGTTTTGTCACTCATCCGAGTGACTAATTCAGTCTCAGCTGACTGTAGGATTTCCCAACCTTATAAACAGTTCATTGCATAATGACTGAGACTAGCACCACTGAATGAACAATGGGCTGGGAGGTCAGCAACAGGACCACTCTCAGCACTGACCAAGTGTGTTTGCTTTAGGAACTGTGTCTTAATTCCACCTGTTTTACATACAAGGGTCAGTACTACAGGCAGAATCATGGGTGTGCCATATGTTCCCCAGTTTCACCCATACCAAGCTCTTACAACGGTTGTATAAGAATCGAATGGCCCGTAGCAATGGGCCAGACACCCCACAGGTGTCTGGGCCCATTGCCCAGACACCTGTGGGGTGTCTGTGGGAGGGACACTGTCAAATGCCTTCTCGAAGTCCACAAAACACATGTAGACTGGTTGGGAAAACTCCCATGCACCCTCAAGTATCCTTGACAGGATAAAGAGCTGGTCCAGTGTTCCATGACCAGGATGAAAACCGCATTGTTCCTCCTGTATCTGAGGTTCGACTAACAGACTCTTTTCCAGCACCCTGGCATAGACTTTCCCAGGGAGACTGAGGAGTGTGATCCCCCTATAGTTGGAACACACCCTCAAGTCCCCGTTCTTAACGATGAGAGAGATTGGCAGGTCATCCCCTTCGTCCCCAGACTCTGCTTCCTCCACAGAAGATTTGCCAGTGGGATCGGGGAAATCCTCGAACTCCTCGAACAGTCGAACTCAGCAGCGCTCCACCCGCACTATACACAGTGCAGGTAGAACATCGCTTTCCCCTCCTGAGTCTCCTGACGGATTGCCAGAATCTCTTCAAGGCAGTCTGAAAGTGTTTTTCCATGGCCTCTCCGAACTCCTCCCACACCCAAGTTTTAGCTTTAGCTACTGCCTGTGCTGCATTCCGCTTGGCCTGTCGGTACCTATCAGCTGCCTCCAAAGTCCCACAGGCTAACCAAGCCCAATGGGACTCCTTCTTCAGCTTGGTGGCTCCCTTCACCTCTGGTGTCCACCATTTGATTTGGGGGTTAGGACCACAACAGGCACCAACCACCTCTGCCTCATCGAGGCATTCTCAGCACACCCTCACTTTGCGTTTAGGCGCACCAGGTCTATCCAGCGTCCTCCCCCTCCACCTGATCAAACTCACCACCAGGTGATGATCTGTTGACAGCTCAGCCCATCTCTTCACCCGAGTGTCCAGAACATATGGCCTTAGGTCTGGTGATACAATTACAAAATCGATCATCAACCTGCGGCCTAGGACGTCTTGGTGCCACGTGCACATATGGACACTCTTATGTTCAAACATGGTGTTTGTTATGGCCAAACTGTGGTTTGCACAGAAGTCCAACAACAAAACACTGCTCAGGTTCAGATCCGGGTGGCCGTTCCTCCCAATCACACCCCTCCAGTTCTCGCTGTCGCTGCCCACATTGAAGTCTCCCAGTAGGACAGCAGAGTCCCCAGGCAGAGCATGCTCCAATACCCCATCCAGCGACTCCAAGAAGGCTGGGTCCTCCGAACCGCCACTCGGTGCATAAGCGCAGATGACGGTCAGGACCCGCTCCCCGACCCAGAGGCACAGGGAACAAACCCTCTCGTTCACTGAGAGGAACCCCAACATACAGGCAGCAAGCCGAGGGGATACTAGCATACCCACCCCAGCCCGCCGCCTCTCACCAGGGGCAACTCCAGACTGAGACACAGTCCAGCCCCTCTCTAGGAAACTGTTTTCAGAGCCCAAACTGTGCATTGAGGTGAACCTGACTATATCTAGCCAATACCTCTCAACCTGACGCACTAACTCACGCTTCTTCCCCACCAGAAAGGTGGCATTCCATGTCCTGGCCACCAGACTCTTGCCCTCGGGCACCCTCCCTGGGCCTGGCTCCAGGGCGGGGCCCCGGTAACCCTATCCCAGGCAGGGTGAACTGTTCCCTCGATGGTCTTCTCATAGGGGTCTTCTGAATCACTCATTGTCTGGTCCCTCACCCAGGACCAATTTGCCCCTACCAGGGGGCAAAAGCATAATGTGTTTTTTGGTCAGCAGACTAGTGATAAATGTTGGAAGGAGGAATAGTGCAAAGAGAAAAGAGCATGTTGAGATGAAATTCGTTGCAGTCAGCGAGATCTCACTCTAGTTTGTGAGGAGCACACCTTCCAAACATCTGCATCAAGGTAAACAACACTGTCATTCTAAGAAATACTCTCCTAATGTTAAATGTGTAGCTCTGCACGACTTACCCTCCACTGCCTGCAACAGACAACTGCTATTGATATTTCATCGTGGTGCCAGTTGTTTTCATCTAATGTTATGCAAGAAAGAAGATAAGCAGAGTCAAACTATTACTTCCAGTTCTATAGGATATAAACTTTTGGAAATGCGAAAACTTCCAACAGCCTCCGAACAGGCACTTTATAAAAGAACAGTCATTCTATTTTTAAGCAGTCTGGAAAACCATCGTCTGTTGTCTGATGATTAATAACTGATATCCAGGCCAAGACTTCCTGTTCCACCGGTCGTTGTTTGCCGTCCAGCTTTGAATGCAGATAAAGTAAAAAAGCTCATAAAAGCTGACTAGCTTTCAGATGACAGCTGATGAGCTTGTCAGTGAGCCAAAGCATTTCTCTTCTGCTTTCCACTACTCTTTACCTGCAACCCTGCGTAGCCTCTACCTTACTGCAAACGGACTGCTATCAGAAACCACAGAGCTGTCAGTGTCATTACATATTCCATTGCAAATAACTGTTGATAAAGATAGGTTTCAATATGCTATCGAGTGGAAAACGCCTCATGAAGGTGGAATTCAATTGTTTAATTTTCCATGAAGCTGAATTTTTGAAAAGGGGGGTTTCTCCATGAAAACAAACTCCTATTATTTATGCCAGTACTACTGATGCAGTGTAATGAAATCATCCTTTCAAAGCATAGTGTTCACGGATGCTGTGACTTGAATGCTTGTGAATGTGGGCTGCCTATAGTCCCCCTGTCAGCTGGGGATCATGTCCAATTCCTTATCTGAGACTTAATCTTCAGTACAAAGAGAGGCTTGAAGATCAAAAAGCTGCCTACAGCCCATAATACCAGTGATACTGATTCAGAATAACAACAATGCAGGAAATGACCATCTGCTGTTGGAGCAGCCCATCATTCAGTGTCTTTAAAAGCAGTTTCTGTTAGATTTGCTGTGATTTTCTTTATTTGCATCACATAGAATGAGATTGAGGTGCTGAAAGCAGAAAATGATCGTCTGAAGTCCAGCGGTAATGCAACACCGACAGCCACACCCGTGAAGACAGCCCGGCCGCCCTCTGAGACCTCTAGCACCTCCTCATCCTCTTCACGTCAGTCCTTGGGGCTATCCCTCAATAACCTCAACATCACAGACACCATCATGTCAGGTGAGTTCAGCGTCAGTGCTGGTTTCTGCAGCCTGTCAATCTGAGGTGTCTGTGTGTCGCAGCATTGCACCCAGCGGTTTGTTCTGGGCAGTGAATGCAGTGGGAGGGTGGATATGACATAAATGGAAAAAACAAACAAAAAGGATTTTCACAATCAAGACAAAGGATACAACTATATGTTTTTTGATTATAAAAGAGCCTTCTTTCAGAAAGGTTGTATTCATCGTCAAGATTGTATTCATACACTTAGTCCTCATGTGAGAAGTAAGTGTTGGAGTTGTGTGTCTAGTGATGCCGAAGGACATCGTTTATAGTCTGCAGTAATTTGTGTTTTTGTGCAGCATCAAGTTGGATTAGCTCTCTTCATGCTTGCCTCAATAAATGCCAGAGAATTGTGTTTGTGGAGAGAAATGATCCAGATGAGCTGCATGAAATGATGAAATATCTGCCCCTCCCTCTGGTTTGCAGCCAAGCAGGACCTATTACATAAACACTCCTCAATCTCTTCAGGCTTGCTCCTTTTGAGAGGTGGAAAAGTTTGTCCCTCTCACTTGAACTGTAATTAACTTAGAAGGGGGCGCCCCCCCTCTGATGACCTGGCCTCTCATTACCTAAACGTGTGGTGAGCCAAGAGCAGTGACATATGGGAAGGCAAGTGAGCCAGTGGGCTGTTATCACCTGAACACAGAGCCCTCTGCCAAGGGTAGCCAGCCGAATACAAAGCACCCCTTCCTCTCTCCAAAATGGAACCTGAGAAAAAAGAGAATGAATGAGACTTATAGGAGGGCAGCTGTTAATGGTGTGGCAGGGACATGTCAAAGATTAAAGGTGACAGGAAACTAAAAAGGCACTAAGTTAAAATATCAAATGTGTTCGGAGGTCTGATTTCAGCTGAGTGGTTAAAATATTTGATTTCATACTGATTTTCTGAGCTGCTTGCTGATTTCATCCCACTCTGCTGTCACTGTGGTGGATTCCACATCCTTCGTGAGTGGTTGAACAATTCTTCGGCTGGAAACACTCAAAGGAGCTCGTTCCACTGAACGACTTCTAATTTCTTTGCTCGGCAAAAGTTCTTCCATTTCTGTTCATACATTTTCATTCTGTGCGCTTCCTAAAAATCACGCTGTATGAGAACACCGACTAAATGTAATTATCACATTAAAGAAAGCTATTAGCTGCATTTTTTCTGTCTGTTTCTAGCTATACTTTGATGGCAGGCAGAGTTTGTTTATAGGAAATCGAGGTTCTGACAGATCCAAGGTGGTTTTTCTTTCTAACATAAAGGTTTGTTTTCAGATATTCTGCTTGATGACAGCTATGAGGGCAACCTACGCAAAGAAGGTCGCAGTGTGCGAATAGTGGTTACAAT
Organism: Pelvicachromis taeniatus; assembly: GCA_015108175.1. Lineage (NCBI taxonomy): Eukaryota > Metazoa > Chordata > Actinopteri > Cichliformes > Cichlidae > Pelvicachromis > Pelvicachromis taeniatus. Next base: position 18,165 of record VURO01041498.1, read on the forward strand.
TAGCAGTGGGCCAAATACCACCAAGGTTTGTGAATAATTTCTCCAGGAAAACCACTGTATTAAACTCTGAGGGGTTCTAGGTTATATTGTTATAGGTAATACATGTATGTAACTCCTCAGGGTACGCAAAGCCAGGAGTACCTGATTGGGTCTATAGGTGTGAGTGGGAAAACCAAGTGGGATGTCCTGGATGGGGTGATTCGACGCCTCTTTAAAGTAAGCGGAAATCATTTGGCCACATGACAGATGTTCCTGACTTAGCTTGCTGTGGTTTGTAACAGGACTAGCCTGTGTAATTAATCATCTCAGTGATGAATCTTTGCAAATTAAAGCTCCTGTTGTCATTGTTGATATCATATTCAAGTTTCTTTTTTAAAAAAAAAAGCCCTCACAACACTGATTACATACTCTTGGAGACCTTTGTAAACGTGGCTGATTGTGCAGGTGTTAAAGTTCCACCGTTCTCCCTCGCTGCAGGAGTATGTGTTCCGCGTGGATCCTCTGACCAGCCTGGGTCTCAGCTCAGACAGTATCGTCTGCTACAGGATGGGTGATGTGATTCGCTCCCACGCCTCCGAAGTGCCTGAGCTGCTGCCCTGCGGCTACCTGGTGGGCGACAACAACGTCATCAAGGTCAACCTTAAAGGTGAGTCAGCTGGGACGTTTTATTTGTGGATTATAGATTGTATAGTAACGAGGTGCGGTTCTTATGGGAAATATGTGGACCTGGTAACAGTCTGCTGTATAATATTTATATTTTCCTTTCCTCTTTGCTCATCACAGGTGTTAAGGAGAACAGCATAGACAGCCTTGTGTTTGACACTCTCATCCCTAAGCCCATCATCCAGCGATATCTCAACCTGCTGATGGAGCACCGTCGGATCATCCTCTCAGGACCCAGTGGCACCGGTAAATCCTTTCTGGCTGCCAAACTGGCGGAGTACATCATTTCCCACATGGGGCAGGAAGTGACGGAGCACAATGTGGCCAGCTTCAATGTCGACCAGAATTCCAGCAAGGTAAGAAGAACAAGATTTATTTTTTATTTTTTTAAGTTCTGCCAGGCTACAAAGTCAAGCTCAGTCACAATTGTGGCAGATCAGGTGACAGCTCAGCTACCTGTCCAACGGGCAAATCTGATACAGGTAGCACTATTTAAGCTGCTTTAGCCGGTCCACAGCTGCTGCCCACCTCCTCCTTTCATACTGACTCTATCATCTGTTGTCATCATTGCATATTTAATGTGTTTACTGAATTCTGTTTATGATCAAGTCGTTATAATTCATAGTTTAAGCATAAAGGTTTATCCAGAAGGGTAGAAAGGACTATTGCATAGAGATTTGCTAGCGGTGAATGTCATTATATGGATTTTGTACAAAAGTCTGAGGACTGTTACTTTACTTGTTACTGTGTATTTAAAAATTGTCCAAATTAGTGTTATGTCACAAATGAATGAATATTTTTTGTTATGCGCAGGACCTGCGTCAGTACTTATCAACCCTGGCTGAGCAGTGTAACTCTGAGGAGACAGACACAGAGCTCCCCACTGTGGTCATCCTGGACAACCTCCACCATATCGGCTCCCTCAGCGACATTTTCAATGGCTTTCTCAACTGCAAGTATCACAAATGGTGAGTCAGAAATCTTCCTCGCCTTTACGCTGAAACGCCTTGCAAGGGACAAATCCTACTGTCGGCCACAACTCTAGTCAGGTCAAGTCAATTTTATTTTCACAGCCTAAATTCAGATGTCACAAGTTTGCCTCTGAGTGTTTTAGTTTGTTCAGCTTCAGTTCTTGAAAGCCGGACTCAAAAATGTGAAGAAAAAAAACCTTTAATAGGCAAAAGGGCAGAACAGCTAGTCTGCTAGTACAGTAGCAGGTTTGTAGGAGTGAGAGGCATTGATTAATGTACTCGTACCCACTCAAGTCTTTAAAATGGTTTAATAAAACAGTTGTAAAGTCACTCTGATAACATATGTAAGTGTTATATATTGAAACTCCGGTAATCGCATGTGTTTGTCTGTCCAGTCCTTACGTTATCGGGACCATGAATCAGGGAGTGTCTTCGTCTCCTAACCTCGAGCTGCATCACAACTTCAGGTTTGACACATTTGAATGTGACTGTTATTCTTTGTGTAACATTGCTTTAGTGTTATTCTGTACCTTACTTTGATTGTGTTTAAAAGCTCCTTCAGTTCTCCAGCAGAGAAATGATTTGTACTTTTACTTGCTTTTCCTTCTGCCGGGCATTGGATCTGTTTGGTTGCCATACTCTGTGTCTCACAGATCGTAAATGAAACGCATTCTTCCACAGGGAGTGCTCTAATTATGTCTCCTGGATAATTAGCCCTGTTAAATGAGAATTAATAGGCTGTGATGCCTGTTCTGAGTGCGGATCATTTCTGCTTGGCATGTTTGACTAGTTGATGATTGGGCAAATACAATATGATTAGAAAAAGATTATCATGAGCCCGAAATTCATTTAATATGACTCTATTATAGAGACGCAGAATGGGATCCAAACTATGATGGAAGAAATGGTGTCACATCATCTCTAAACAGAGTTGCCTTGATGAGAAATTGGATTTGACGTTGAACTGATTGATTAGTTTCTGTGCTTTTGTTTGGCCATTGATCATCTGTCCTATCGTAGGTGGGTGCTGTGCACCAACCACACTGAACCGGTCAAAGGTTTCCTGGGGCGCTTCCTACGGCGGAAGCTGATTGAGACAGAGATTGATAAGAACATGCGCAGCAATGACCTGATTAAGATCATTGACTGGATCCCCAAGACCTGGCAGCACCTCAACGGCTTCCTGGAGGCACACAGCTCGTCCGATGTTACCATAGGTCAGGTGTCTCACACACACACACACACACACACATTAGTGTGACTAGTGTGTGTTCTTTTTGTCCAACACTGAAAGCTCTGCTGTGCCTTATTTTAGCCATTATCTGTCTCAGTGCACACTAATATTCATCACACATTTTAAAGTCATTGGTAGTCGCGTAAATAAAGTTTCTCGGTATGTCGTGTCTTCAGCAGCTCATTAGTTTTAACTGTGCACCGTGTCATTGATCTTTGCTTCTCATCATCCTCTCTTTGATTTTTATTTCTTTTGTCCCTACAGGTCCTCGTCTGTTTCTGTCCTGTCCCATGGATGTAGAGGGTTCTCGGGTTTGGTTCACTGACCTGTGGAACTACTCTCTGGTGCCCTACCTGCTAGAGGCTGTCAGGGAAGGACTGCAGGTACGACCTGTTAGAACATAATTGTTGTCACCAATAAGTCTTTTTACAGCATAATGCTAAAAATAAAAAAGAACATTAAAGTGTCACTTTTTTCAGGTTGGCATATAACAGCATCTAATAAAAACCCAAACAAAAGATAGAATGCAGTGTGCACCGTAACATAAAGCCTTAACACGTTTGTGCTGCTGCCTCATTAATGTGTGCCATTGTCTGTGCGAATGAATGCTGGCTGCTACTGTGAGAGAAACCACTGAGACTAAACTTTCAGCATTTTTAAGCCTCCATAACAGGATTTTACCACTATTTCTATTACAAAGGACACATTATTCCAGATGAAATTAGCTGTGTTAAAACACTTCTACTCTTTTACTTTCGTCTGAGGGGGTTCTCGTTCTGCCGGACCATTTTTGTCATGCGCCATAGAGCTGGCACTGATGTTAAAATGGTTTGAGAAGAGAAATAAAACTGAGAAAGAAATTATCATCACCACAGTGTCTGATTTTTATGTCACTTCACATAATGCATAAAAAGTTGTAGGTTAGAGTGGGCAGATTGTTTTAGTTTCTGTGACCGTACATTTTTACCATTATAAGATTAGAACAACAGTGTTTTATTAAAAAAAGAAAGCTTGATTGACTCAGAAACACTTTATTTAATACTGACTTTCATCTGCGCCCTCTCTACCCTTTCGGCCTTTCTTGCAGCTGTACGGCAAAAGAGCCGCATGGGAAGATCCATCCAAGTGGGTGAATGACACGTATCCATGGAACGCCGCCTCACTGCAGCAGGATGGACAGTCGCTGCTCCAGCTGAGGCCAGAGGACGTGGGATATGACGGATACAGCTCATCCAAGGAGGGAGCCTCATCCAAGCAAGTGTCTCAGAGTGACACTGAGGGAGACCCACTGGTGAGGAACAAAGGAGAGAGAGTTTTTTAAGTGACTAAAAATTAAAAGAGCGAACATGAAATTAATGGGCACGCTGAAAAAATGCAGCTAAGGGGCCCGATAGATTAAAATATTGATAGTATCCATACTGATGCTGGTGTTGGTATCAGATCAATACCAGCGTCATGGTATCGATACTTTATTTCTGTCCTGTTAGTTCTGTCTGAGAGTCTGTGTTTACTGTAATGTCTATTTTATTTATAGCCTATATGTATATTACGACAGTATGTTTGCAAATTACTGATGAATTATCTTATTTATAAATCATGACAAACTGCTGTCGCTAAGCTTTATGACTTAAAAGTATCACTGTCAGTAGTGGCAATACTGGCCCTGTTTCTGCTTGGTACACCCCCCCCCCCCCCCCCCCCCCCCACCCACCCACCCCCCCCCCCCCCCGGCGCAC
>VURO01041500.1:3713-22762 GCA_015108175.1 Pelvicachromis taeniatus
TCCCCGAACTCCCCCGCCCCCCCAGCCGCCCCCCGCCACCGTCGCCCGCCCGACACTGCCCACCCCCCGTTTTCCGAGCTGGCGTGGCGACGCAAACTCACAAATATTTACTTCCTGTACATCAAGAGGAAAGGGGGCCCCCCTTTCGTGGAATGTGGCAACATGGGCGTGTTTGACCGCGGGGTTCAGATGCTGCTGACCACGGTGGGGGCCTTCGCCGCCTTCAGCCTCATGACCATTGCTGTGGGGACAGACTACTGGCTGTACTCACGCGGCGTCTGCAAGATCAAGAGCAACAACGAGAACGAGACCAGCAAGAAGAACGAGGAGGTGATGACGCACTCGGGCCTCTGGAGGACCTGCTGCCTGGAAGGTGAGCTGGAACTGTGCTGTACAAGTCACACACACACACACACACACACACACACACACACACACACACATACACACACACATATATATATATATATATATATATATATATATCCACAAGCAGATCAATCCCTACATGCCCACACACACATTCACGCAGTCCTGCAGTTGCACTCACATGCCTACACATACGCTGACATGCCCACACTATTCTGTATGTACTCTGCATCGATTCCCACACTATCTGTCTATCTATCTGTGTGACATCATTCCTTCTTTGTGTGTTGAAATGAATGCGGATTCTTCCTGAGCAGTGATTTGGATGGCTTGTCTACCAAATGGTCACATCCTTGTCTGCGGTTTTGGGGCTGCCCTCTTGGTCCATCATGGCCAGTGTGGCCAGAATGACTTTTTAATTGTCCCAGCAGAGAGCAGCCTGGGCCACTTAGCAAACTGCCACAGCAGGCTCCACATGGCACACACGGTCCAGCCAGGTGTACAGCTAAGTTTATCTCCTTGGCAGGCTGATGAACCCATATTTCTTACTTATGTCTATGCGGGGGGAGCAGTTCAGTGATCACCGTAATCCCGCCTGCTCTCCATACTAGCCTTGTAGATGTAGATGAGGAGCAAAATCCAAAATCCTTGCATCACAGAGGGGAATCCAATGTGATGCATCAGCAGGGCTTAATTTAGAGCCGGGGTTATTGGGATTCTACTGAAACAAAAAGAAGGAAAAAAGTCAGTTTTTACTTTTGTGATTGTAAATCTAGGGAGGTACACTGCTGTGTTAGAAATACTGGCTGCAAATGGATAATAAAAAAAAACCCTGCTATAGATCCGTGTTTGGGAGCAGAGACGGATAGAAAACTGTCATGAATGTGTCTTTGATGTGTGCAGGAAGAGCAGTTTTGCGTGGAGGGAGAGAGAGCAAGGAAAGCATATGCGAGTTTGCGATCATACAAAAGGAAAAGCTGTGAAGTGTCTCTGCATGCGACAGCGACTTTAACACATGCACACAAAGTCTTGCACTGCAGAGGGTCACGTCACACACACGCACACACTTTACATACGCCATTCATGTTCAGTCAGTCGTGATCATAAATCACACAATATCAAGCCCACAGATTCGCGTGACGGAGATTCACTGCATTTGTGGGTTTCTCCCACGATTCACCGAGGCTGTATGACTGCTCTGTTCAACGTTAGCCCGGACGGGTGTTTAGAAGAAGAGGGGATAGAACGCAAGAAGCTCTGTGTGCAACACGGTGTTCGCACCTTGAATCAGGCCTTGAAATCAGCGCCTTTGTCATAAATCTGACAGAAAACGACATGTTGCTGACTCGCGTTTGATGTCATAATCAGCACCTACCTATTACTCATGCATATGCTTGTGTGTGAGACTGTGTGTGTGCAACCAAGCGTGGCACGCTACAGTGTGGATGCTGTGACGTGCCTCTCCCTGATCGTGACCTCACGTTGTCACACCAGTTGAGCCACGAAGCCTGATCCTGTCGCATACCTTTGTTATTCATCCTCACCAAAATTATTAGAAGACAAGCTTATCATCAGTAAGTCCTGAGATTCTGTCCTCACATTTATTTCTTTTTAGTTTCATGGCAAAAATAGCAAAGAAGTGTAATGAAACTTCAGATGACAACTCCAGCTGCTTCTTTCATTTGATCATCAATTTTTAAATGTTTTTTTTCCCTGACATGACATCATGTTGTATTCTCTTCTTTGTCAGCTCTCCTGTTGTTTGACTTCATGACATTAAACTCTGATCTCACCAATAATCTCACCCTTTTTTTAACCAGTTCTGCACTTTCAAACTCTTATTTCTAATCTTATTTTTCCAGAACATCTTAAATTATTCCTTAATCGCTTCTTTCTTTCGTTCTTTTTTTAAAGTTCATAGAGGTGATCAGGTGATGGCAGATGAAGCTGCAACATCACACACTTCTTTTACAAACTTCATAACATCAGAGCACCACTGGCATCACTTGTACTTTGCTCAGTGTTGTTGCGTTTCCTAATGCATCCTTTAACCAGGTTTTTTCACCTATATCTCCTGTACTACCAGCACTACTGTGTTTGTTCCTATCAAACAGAAAGTCATGGCACAGCTCTCACAAAACTGTCTAGTCCTGGTCAAATCTTAACGTAGAACCAGATACATCATATCTATGTTTTGTCTAAAACATCAGTTTTAAATATGATTAAATATTTTCTGTGTCTCTGAAGCTTTGTACGACTCCAGGTTGTCTACAGATTGATTCTGCACATGGGTGATGAGGTAATGCCTGACCAGACACCGTCATGTCTTGGTCGATCCTTTGCCCACGTGCAAGGTAAAAGAAAAAAAAAAAACACTTGCTTTTTTTCTCTTTCTAATTTAGCTCATCTAGTACAGGACAAAAACATGAAGGGTCATGTTCACTAATTAGAGATTTAAATCGATTTTTCAGTTTTTCACATCCATTTTTTTTAACTTGGGAAAGCAAAGGTGGCTTATTTCCACCATGTGTCCCATTAAGCCATGGTGGAAAACCAGCATGCATCATTAATACACCTGCGCTTCCCTTGCTGTGAGGACTCCAAATGTCTACCATAAGAAAGATTGCAGGTAACAGCGCAACCTGTGCCCAAGACCTGGAAGATGAAGCACCTTTTTTTTTTTGTCTTTTCTGTTTTACATGAGTAAAACTACAGTAATAAATGTAACCGTGGATTTTAATTCGACTTGATCTCAACAGAGCACTAGCCCAGAAATAGCACAGCGCTCCAAATAACTGAAACAAATGGTTGCTAATGCTTGCTCATTCAGCGAAACACCAGTCGGGTTATGAGAAGCACTTAAAGGTGCGATACCACATTCAGAGAATTGGGTCTTAGCTCTTTTTTATTACAATTTTGCTAGAAACAAAATTCAAACGGTTGCAGAAAGAAGATCACGGTAATACAGCGCATTCACAGGTTCTCTGCTGTCAGATCAGAGACGGAAAAATCAGGATTTAGATTTTACCTCGTGAGCTTCACGTCAGCGTAACCAAGATTATGCAATAAGTCCTGGCGGCTTGTGTGAATCTTGGGTGGTAAAGGTTTAGAGTAAAAGAGTGAACCAAACTGAAACCTAAACCAGATGGCTACTGCTATCACCGCTCAGGTGCTAACACATCTGTTGCAAAAAGAAACACCGGACAACACGGATCTTCCACGAAAAGTGAAACGTAGTTTCCTTCCTGCAGCCCGAGCACTGTTTTAAATTTTAGCCCAGAAACAAAAGGCAGTGTATTTCACACAACTCTTGTTGCTATCTTCTCTATTTTAAACAAAAGGCTCATTTTGTGCAGGTGTGATAACAGCTACGAGTGATTGTCCATGTGTCCACGTTATGCAATCATTTTTGAGCGCAGGTCACAGATAACAAATGTCGCACGTAACGCTGGTTGGTTTATGAGCGTAGGTACAAAAAAGGGCCAAAAACATGAAAACTTGGCACAGAATTTTAAAAATTGTGTCAAATCAACGACACGTTCGCAGATGTGAACGCAGACACGCCAACTCACTCCATGTGATATGCTTATTTTCCTCGCTAAGTGGCTTTACTTTTCACACTCTAGGCAAGCTCGGTGTCCTTGGCACCAAAGATTTGAAATGGTTAAGAGCAGAGAGGAATCTGAGAGAGATCCAGCTTGCTCTGTTGTGCTTCGCCTTCAGAGCTACAGTTGCTTTATGACTGTGTGGTGCAGAGAAGAGAATGAGAGGGAGGAGAGGAAGAATTGGGAGGTGTTGAGAAAGAGAAAAACGGAGGTGGCAGGGGGCAAGAGATAGAAAGAGCAGGCAGCCCTGGTTTGCTGTCACACCCCCTCAGGCATCCTGTGCTATCTTTAACACACAGGCCCACGTTCTATCTAACCTATCTTGCCCGCCTTTTACCATAAACAGCGTGACAGTGATTTTACATTAATGCTCGGGACATGATGTAAATAATTTTTAGAAACTAGTGAGTGACTGTTAAAGGTTTTGTCATCACAGTAAAACGCTGGCATCACAAAAACACCAAAGATCGCACGCAGCTTGTGTTCGGTATTGCGGTTGTGAATGTGTTTCTGCTTTAAAGCTCTGGTCTGTATACAGATGGAAAAGTGCCTGTGTCTTTCTGCAGGAGGCAGGGCTCTGTCTCCATATTGGAGTGCATTACGGCAATGACATTAATTATGCTAATAGCCAACAGCTCCGGTAGCGTTGCCGTGCTTGATCGTCAACAGAGCCTCTCCACGCTGCCTCTTTATCTAAAGCCCCAGATAGTGATATGCCGGGATAGGGGAGTAACTAATTACATGGGATCCAGAATACAAAAATCCATCTACTGACACACACACACACACACACACAAAAATGCAGACCAACTCTTTATCTAAAGCCCCAGTAAGTGCATCAGTGGATGGAGAGCACAAATGGCTTGTAATCAGATTACAGTAGTAATCTGATTGGACAAAAAAAGTCATGTATCTTTCATATCAAGCAATAGTCAGACAGTCAGTGCAGGGAGGGACGGCTGACTGCAAAAGAACACCCACTGCTTTATCGGATGCTTCATTACTTGATATGGGTAGCAGGAAATGATGATTACGAACAGATTTACTCCAAAGTCACCTGATAATGTGTGATCTGGGATCTGCGGGCTCCCAGTTACAAACAGAAACAAATTAAATGATGCAAGCTGTTCGACTTACAAGTTAAACTTCCACTGTTGTCAAGTCAATTTTACTTATACAGCACCAAATCACCACAACACTCACCTCAAGTTATGGGTGTTAGCTTTTTTCAGGAATTATTGCAGATCATGCAGGAGCATATTTTATGATGATATTTGGGGTTTTCACAGGATGCAGAAATATGAGCTCACAGTATTTGTTTATGTTGTGGAATGTATATCATAAACATGGATCAATCCAAATATTGACAGTATTGATACCAATACTGATACTGGTATCGGATGGCTACTAGCACAATAGAATTGACACTTTGTTTCTATCCTCTATGTTAAATATGAAGCCCACTGAATGTTTTTGTTGGGGTTTTTTCAAACATGCACATGAAACACAGTAGTTAACCCAACGTGCTCACGTTTCAGGTCTCCAAAAAAACCCAGCTTCAAAATGCACGAGAAGCGGAAAGGTGTGTCTTATTGTGTTAATTAATTATTATGGAAAATTTGTAAAAATCACAGTGATTTAGTGGTCAATAAAATGTGTTAAGACTTTGAAAACTGCTGATGATTCATCTCATAAATCATGACACACTGCTCTCCCGCCTATAAGCTGTCTTTATAGGTGAGAAATATCGGCATCTGTATTGGTATCTGTATCTGCAATATTGACACTGTGTTCACTTGGTATCAGACCAATACCACTGCAGTATCGCACATCACTAATTCTCAGAAATACATTTGTGTTGAGGCTTACATTCAAATATAAAGTCACTTACTGCTGCTTCAGTAATTAATAATCAGGAACCATAAAATGTTGCAAATGTGTAAAACTGTCCCCTCTTACAATAACACAAACTCATTTTAAGGAGAGGAAAGGTTGAAGATGTAGATGTTTAATAAAATGTTAAAAATCCTAAATGTTGTCTGAAAGAGGAGTGCTGGTGTAAGGAAATCACAACCATTGTTCTGTCTCCACACAGAGGCCTGCAAACAGTCAGCATCCAGAGACTAGTGACTAATAGAAGTGACTGACAGGTCAAGGCAGCTGTCAAACCACAGCCACCCAACTACTGGAAATTCTTCTCAGCACAGACAACAAAACCTATTTGGAATTATTTTTAGCCCTATAACTTATTTAAAGAAAACGCCCGCCTTTTTTCCCCCCATAATCCCAGTTAAGATCATGAAGTCAAAAGTCCTGTACACACAGGACACGTAAAACTTGTGTAAATGTTTAGTGCATTAAAAATAGTTTTTGAACTCCCCTATTCTTAAAGCAGATTTCACAAGATGAATTTGAGGCATTCATTTTTTCTGACCAAGCTCGGTTTTTCCGATTTTTCACATGTGAATAAACATATTTGACCAATCCGACCACTGCATTTGGCAACAGGTGCACTTATAGCTCAAAACAAAAATAGTAAATACCTTAGACACACAGCTATACACTGCTCCAGGTCAAAGAGCCCTCTGATTTCTCTGCCTCTTCAAATGTGATCCAACTCTTTCAAAAAGAGTTCAAACTGCCCCACTGACATCCTGAAATATGTACGAAAGCTGTCGTGATACAGCTTCAACTCTTGGATCCTGGAGTTTGCATGTTATCCCTATATAGGTTTTCTCTTTCTCAAAGACCTGCACGACAAGTGATTATTGTTGTGCTTCAAAATTGGCCGTTGGTGTGAAAGTGAGTGTGAATGGGTATCTGTTAGCCCTGTGACAGACTGCTGACCTTTCCAGGGCGTACACCCTCTTTCACCCTGTGACAGAAAGAAGCAGTTATTAAAAATGGACAGACATTCCTTACTAAAAAGTCAGAGATGTTCTTGGAAAATAACTTCACAATTGAGATATGCTGCTGCTTTGACAAACAGTCACATCAGTCAAAATGACATTTTACTATTACACGACCACATAAGACTTCTTAACCTGCAATTCAATTATATCAAACTGATTTTAGGACAAGTGTAAATTATTTGCCACAACAGCTCAGCTGTGCAGATGCTGCTGGTTTGTTGTATTAAGTTAAAAAAAAAAGTAACATGTAACTTATGGTTATTTTTTTACTTATGACTTTTTTATTACAGAAATAAAAGTTGACACAAAAAAGTTTTGGGAGTCCTCTCCCAGTGGGGCTGCCATCTTTAGATTAGTCCATGGAAGTCCTGCAGGGCAACCCTGACAGGCAAATCTGGCTAGTAAGGCACGTGCTGAGCAAAGATTGTGTCCTAAAATGTCAAACGCTGGCACGCAGCGTGGTTCAGGTCTTTAGGATCTTACAGTAGAATCTGGTGCTGCTTACAGTCCGTCAGATTGGCGGATGACTTTACGGTGCACAAACACTTGAATTTTCTGACCTTACACAGCTTCTCTGGGCTTGATCCACACAGAGAGGACCTTAAAGGGTATAGCTGTGAAATTCAAATCAGACATGTTTTTGTTTTTTTGTTTTTATGGAACTTTTATCAGCACTAGTAAACAAGGTTTTCTTTCTTATTGATGAAAACAATAGCAGTAAAAATGCTAAACAGTTTTAGTTTAACATTTAGCATTAAATTAGTATTTTCCCCCTTAGACCAATTAATCACAAAGCTGTGTCTTCTTGAACTGGACAGTTGAAAGATCACAAAGTATCAAAGTAAGGAAGTGATACATACAAAGGCAGAATGAATCTTTAATCTGGATAGATCACATATGAAAACTTTATATTTGTGCATATGTGTTTTTTACACTTGTGCAAAAGTGCACACAGTACCGCGGAACAGCCTCCTAATATCCTTGCTGCCATTACTCGTCCCCTCGGACCCCCACACTCCTCCATCCAGCAGGTATCGAGTCTGCTCCAGTTGGATCCGCTCAGCGTGCCTGTCATTCTGGACGGATGGCCCCGTGTCGGTGGTCCAGCTGTGGAGGCAGGCTCCACAGATCCAGCCTGTCGTGGGTTTCCGTGATGGATCTTGCCCCGGGACAGTCTGTCGTGTGTAGGCACAGACCGGAGCTGCCCTGGGGGCCCTAGCCTTGACAGGTGGAGCTCAGCAGGCTCTAAATGCTGCTATTAATCTCCATCACGGCGGGTTTGAGAGCAAGCGAGGTGTGTGTGACAGCAGATATGTTTCTGGGAATGAGGTGTGAGTGTCTGAGAGTGTGTTGCGAGTATGTGTTTATACCACCGTCAATTTTAGCTTTCATCACACTCAAAATCATTTCGCTGCTCAAGCCATCTGAACTGCCTGAACCTTTAAAAACCCTGCCCCGTCAAGTAATTTCCATCTCTGCAGCACTCGCCTGGACTGACAAAAACACAGGGACCGCTGTGCTGTTCGTTATGTACAACCTGTAAGTTTATGTGTGTGGACATGTACTTATCACAAAGGACTGTTGGAAGACAGCGACGAACTGTTATTGTGAGGCTTCGCCATCTTGTAAGGGTTAGGTTACCATGGAGATGAGCATTTATTTTAGGTTAAAGACTTGGTTTTTTATTCAGCACCATTTCAAAGGTCAACTAAATATGAAAAACTGAAAACATCTGTATTCTCCTCACCTTGTATGTTGCCAATATGCATACTCTTGTACACTCTTATGATTGCTTGCATAATTACACTTATAATGTGGTGTAACTTACATAGCTGTACACCATAAAAGAGAACTATAATCGGAAGTTAAGAACTATGCTGCATGGCTACAAATACTTGCTGTGTGTGCATAAACTCTGTGAAGTGAAGAATTTAACTTACAGAAAACTGACAAGTGACCTCAGGCTGACTTTTATTTATTCATTTTCTTTAGTAATCCTGCATCCCATTATCGCAGGCTTGTAAAAGCTAATGAAAGCCGACATTAGAATTAAAAAGGAAAAAATAATATTACAATCGTTTGGTTCTGTGGTTTAAGAGCTTCAGGGGTTTTTTGGACTATATGTTTTTTGTTGCTGTTTTGATTACATAATATAACTGGAAAACATTAGTGCAGTAGTTTAGTAAAGGAAGAGGGTGCTGGGCTCAACTCCACCATGCGGAGTTTACGTGTTCTCCCAGTGCCTGAGTGGGTCCCAGCTACTCCAGCTTCCTCCCACTGCCCAAGGGCATGCGTGTTGGGTTAATTGGTAATTCTAAATTGTCTGTAGGTGTGAACGTGTGTTTGAGTTATTGTCTGTCTCTCTGTGTTAGCACGGTGATAGACTGGCAACCCATCTAGGGTGTATCCTATGACATGTGGGATAGGTTCCAGCCCTGCCGAGACCCTGAAGTGGATAAGTGGGAGAACATGGATGGATGGAGAAACCCAGAAATTGTCTTTTTCTGTCTGTGTCCTTGTCAGCCCGAGTTATGGTAGTCATGACTGTGAACAAATGTTTACATGGGTTTTACCACTTTTTCTCAGAGGCATGTTTATATAAACATACACCATTACCCTTCCCCCCCAAGACAGCCCAAGATCCAAATTAAAATGAGGAAAACTATTTTAATTAATTTAATTTATATTATCCCAACCTTCTTCGTGTTAACCAATTAATGCAGTCAGTCCACTTTCTATTTGTAGCAGTGTTCCTTGTCCTCTTTTATGGCATTGCTGGGTATCTATGGCCACATGACACGGCGTAACTATGGTGATGCAGAGCTCTGTTGGCAGCACAAGGCCGGCTGTCACACAGGCATCACGGCCTCTCAATCAAAGCAACTGTTTACGAGCACTCACACACCACCTGGGACTGACACACACACTCCAGTTCACGCCATGGGAGGGGCATCAATCACAGGCGCAGCAAAGAGCTACGTGCAAAAGCACGAGCGTGTGCACAAGTGTAGTAGAGACACAACAACACAGAAGCATTGTTCTTAATAAGGCAATATAAACTAATAATAACAATAGACAGACAGTTACGAATACAGTTTTGTAAAACCCTCACAGCCAATAACACCATGAAATGCTAAGAATTACAAGAGGTAAATAAATAAATACAAAAATAAATAGTTATGGGAAACATGACAACAATCTAAACATATAAACTCAATGAAAGAATTCATTAACACATCGACTGCGTGAATGTTTACCACAGAATATAGTGCTGTGCGAAGTTTGGAATTGATCTGATACCAAAGTGTCAGATATCAACACCTTTAACCTATAAAGGCAGCTTATTGTTAGGGACAGCAGTATGTCATGATTTATAAGATGAATTATCATCTTTCCAAATTCCAAAACATATTTTAATGACCATCAAATCACTGTAAATTTTTACTTTCCGCAATAATTAATCGATACAATGAAAAGACCTTTCAGCTTTTACACACAAAAAAAACTAAAAACGTGAGAGTCAACAAAAAAGGTTCAGCCATCTTTCATAGTGCGTGTGTGAGGCATACTTTTTCACTAGCAAAAAATTTTATTTATTTAACAAAATCCACTGGTTCTACATACTGAACTGGGAGGATAGGATCAATCTTGTCGTGCTAATATCGATCCAATACCAATACCAGTGTTTATTACCGATATTTAGATCAATCCACCCACCTCTAATGACACGTTGGTTAAAATCCAGATCTACGTCATAAATGTGTGAACATTATCTAGTGTTGAAATCTTAAAAAGCTCAATATTTTTATGTACTGTATATTCAAATACTAAAATTATTCCAACCATAAACCAAACTTGTTTTCCAGTCTCAATACAATTATGTACAAGTCATTTCTAATCAATAATCATTTTTATGAAGGACAATATCTAGGGAGAGGACAGTGAAATGACATTTAATGTGGAGCACTAAAGTAATTTTAATTTGGGGGCTATTTTTGAAGAAAGACTGTTGTTTTTAGACTGAATACATTTACATTTTTAATCAAATCAAATCCCTCATTATATTTGTAAATCATCTTTTTTGATATGTTGGGGGCTCGCAGGGCATCCAAAGCCTCCAGTGTTAACGTTAAAATTGCTTTTGAAAACTACAGCGATGTGTCCGGTCATGTGTTTGTTCTGTGGATGCTGAAGTGTTTCGCTAACAGGGTTATGCAACAAGACAAAGCTGTTAGCAGACTGTGTGTTACAAGAGGAAGGTGTGCCAGAGCGATGTAGTAGCAGGAGCCACTGACTGTCCTGCACATGTGTGTTATATCTATAGTGTAAGCCAATCCTTGGCTGTTAAACCACAAAGAAAAGATCTATAAGCCTAATTTTAAATCGTCCAGAATCACTTGCATTGTATTACATTGTATCAGTGATTTCAAGTACGCCATGTGATCTGTGTTGTCACAGAAGAGTCCAGCCTCTTACAGTAGTAACAGTAACAGTATGTCACGTTCTTTCTTTTACAGTATAGTAGGCTGACTGTGGTGTAGCGGGGAATTGTTGGCACCCCCACACAGTCTGTTTAACGCCTGGTGGGACAGGTGCTGACAGGCCAACTGCTCCCTAATCCTGCAGGAGCCAAAGGGAATGACCAGGCAGTGCAGTGTGATATAAACCTGTAGTTTAAAAAATCTATTAAATTACGTTTGAAATATGTATTTGTGGTCACATGGTGAAGCTAAAAACATTTTATTGTTAGAAGGAAAAATACTACAACATCCATGTGTGCTGCTCATTAGATAGAAGTGATGAGAGCCTGTGACCCTGCCCACCATCAGTCACAGCAGAGCGAAAGCTAGAGCGAGCTGCTGCCGTTGCGAACGCACGCTAAAGCCGATAAGAAATCTGCATTAGTAGTAACATATGGCCGAACTGATGGAGTAACAATGCTGTCATCTCTAAGCCACATGATTCATAAACATAATGCCTGTGTGTGTGTGTGTGTGTGTGTGTGTGTGTGTGTGTGTGTGTGTGTGTGTGTGTGTGTGTGTGTGTGTGTGTGTGTGTGTGTGTGTGTGTGTGTGTGTGTGTGTGTGTGTGTTTGCAGTCTCTCTTTGCTGTAAACAATAAGTTAGTCAATTGATTACCTGATAGTAAAAACAAGCTGATCCCAGCACAGCACACGCAACACGAGTTAAACGTGGACCGCTTGCACACATTTAAGACGTAAACACATTCCACACACGCAGCCAAACCAACGTTACCCGTGCGCGTGTATGTTATGTAATTATGTTCTTACATTCATTGTGTGAGTAATAACGCGCAGCCTAGATACAGAGCTTGGCAGTTTGGACTTGTGTGTACGCCGGGCAGAGACGGCTGCATGCAGAAGAAATTACAGAAGCTAGTCCCTGAGGAGATGTCGTGACTTTGGATCTTCATGCATATATGTGTTCATTTACAGAGCACAAACACATGCACTTCTCATTAAAGAGGTGTTCAGAGGTCAAATTTGTAAGGTCAAGTAATGTGTTAAGTACAATGATTCAGTCTTACACACAGACACACACATATACAAACACTACCATGACTTGACATCAGTAGATATGAGCTACAATCTTCCTACCTGTTGAAATATAATATTTAGAAGTAGTACGTAATTTGTATTAAAGCACTTAGTTGTTTAAGCTCTTTTAAGCAACAAACTAACACCATCCTCCAGATATTAATACAGTTAACGGTACTAAAATGCACTAAATTGATATTTATGTAGCCTGGATGCAGATGCACTACTGTGGGATACAATCCAGGACACAAACCATTGAGGCCACTTTTTGCACAACCTGGCAGACACTGAAGTGTGCATGTCACAGTGCCAGATCCTGTTGCACTTCACCCAGCTTTAAGCCACATGGTGACACAGAGTTGGTTTGGCTAACTTCAAGTGTCACTTTTATGAGCGAGGTATATTAAAAGATAACAGAGCAGCAATTGAATTACAGGGTTTAGGTTTGTCAGTGGATAGATACTCGAGTTACATACTTGAGGTTAAGTCTTTGAGGTTGAAGATGGCAAGCAATAAATTTAGCAGATGCCAATAATGCCAATAACACAAATGGGTGATACTTATATTTCAGCATACTGAGTATTGTAATTCACTGATGGACATTTACCTACAGTAAACAACTCCAGTCCTCGCTGAGTGCTTCAGCTCTGTTAACCTCTACATGGTAGAGAGGCCAGTATGTGGTGATTACTATAATTCACAGCTGAGTTTGACTCTTGCAGACATGGAGGAAACAGTATAGATGAATATGAGCCTGCAGAAATTCATAATTAGTAATTTGCATGTACTAGCTTTAGGTTCACGAAAACCATGGCTTTGCCTTCTGGACATGTTCAGCTGTAGGTTTAGGTTATTAAATCAGCCTCATAAATCATTCTCAAACAGATAAACAACATTACTCAGTCTCAGGATAAGTATCATAATTGGTGGCATTTTAAATAATACTTCAAATGACACGATTAAAATTTATTTATTTATTAGATTTAAATTAATACAAATATATAACCCCATAATAATGTAAAGGTCAAATAGAGTAGTCGCTCTTGTGCAGTGTTAAATAAAAACGCGCATATATCAAATGCACTCCTTTGAAGCACAGTTGCACACTGTAAAAATGGAAGGCGTGTAATGCAGACACACTAGGGAAAACAGTGGTTCGAGACCAAGGCACAAATATTTCATTGCCTTTGAAATGGTTGCTTTAAAGATGACCACTAGATATGCCACCACTCGTGGTCACGTAACGTCCTCAAAGTGACTTTGATGCCTTAAGATGGAGATAAAGTGGCAGAAAGATGGATTCAGTCTGCTGTCAGTTTGTGATTTAACCAGAGATGGGCAGTAACTGTAATCCGATTCCTTTTATAAGTAACGAGTACAGTAAGAGACTACCATTGCAAAAATAGTAATTAGATTACTGTTACTTTCCTGTAAGCACACTGCATTACTGTAATACTAAACCATAATTTTGTTTGTGAGAGTGTCTCATGACAATGACGTATGAGTGTGCGACGTCCGTGGTAGCAACAGACGTGTGTAGATCAACAATGGATAATATGGAGTGTGAAAGAGAGTACAACCGTGCAGTGTTTAAAGCTTGGAAGTACTGACATTACTTTGAGTTTGCGTCTGTAAAAAGTGACAAAAACATTAGGGTCCACTGTGCACTCTGCGTGAGAAGAAAACGTTTTTCTACAGCGAAAATTTAAACTTCAAATCTAATCAAGCACCGAACATGCTGCCATTGGAATGTGAAATTCACAGAGAAACTCCTGGATCACCCACTGACATGACCGCTGTGGCACCGGACAAACCTCCACCGGCCCCACTCCTGCTAAACAGGTGAAAATAGATTTAGGAGTGACAGAACTTAGTGCTGCTGAATCTTTGATTTTATTTATTTTTTGCTGTGTTTTACTTGCATCTATTTGAAATAATGAGTGAATACACAATAACTTATTTTATTTTATAGGCTGCAATATAAAGAAAATACATTTATTCAAGTCAAAGACTGTTGCATATAATTTAACTTTTGCTTGATGCAGTGCAAGTTAAAAGATTAAAACTAATAAAACAATATTTTAAAAAAGACTTTTCATTTGATTCAATTTTATATGATGGATTATGCCGAAATAATAAAATTTGGCTTTGCTTTACTACATATTCAGGTTGTGTATCATGTTTTTAAAAAGTAACTAAGTAATAAGTAATAAAATTACTTTTGAAAATAAGTAATTGGTAAAGTAACAGATTACTTTCTTGGAGAAGTAATCAGTAATTAGTAACTAATTACTATTTTCAAGTAACTTGACCAACACTGGTCATAACCTCATAGATCTAGAACAAAAACAATTCTGAAATTCTGCTACAAATAGTGGCCTAGTTTCTGCAGAGCGACGATTTAACTGCACAGAGGCGCTCGGCAACCTTAGTTTTAAATAGGAATATAACAAGAATACAACCAGGGAGATGGTTTGTTGAACGCTAAGCATCTGGGTGACCAGTTGGTTGCCCAGCTGCTTCCAAGTGGTCACTAAATGGGTTCATTGCTATCATTGGTCAACCGCCAATTCTTCCTCGTCACAAAGACATTACCGTTCATTTTTTACTCTAGTGTGAGTGAGCCTGAACGTCAAAACATATGTGTGAGAATATGTTTAGGGTTAAGTCAGAAAAGAGGACTGTTAGTTTGCATGACTTACGTCAACTTACAAGAATGGTGGCAAAAACCATCCGACAGCCTCCCTCTGAACGCATATCTCAACATAAAGTTTAATCACTTCATTAAATGAATACATTAAGCAGTCGTCTACGTAGCAGTAGACAGTATAGCTACACTAGCCAGGTATACTTAGGGAAATGGTTCCTTTTTGCTGACCTTCACAGCTAGAGCTTCTAAATATATGTGCATATATATAGTATATAGTAAGGGTCAACTGTTTGTAGACAATAAGCATTTTCTTTGAGTATCAGCTGTGCAAAATTGTACAAATCATTCTCAAAAACAGTAAGGTTTAAATGACTTGGTGTTCAGTCCTGCAGTATCCTACTAATCCATCCCTTAGGACTGAACTGGAGAGGCACAGAGAGACATACAGTAAGTAGGTGTGGAGTGAATCGGTTACTGGACTTTTAACTACTCATTGATCAACTGCAGCTGCTAAATGTCCCAGCAAAAGACTGTGTTTGTACTGGGCTGGTGGTGCTGTACGTTGGTGTGTAAATTTAACAAGGAGACAATACAATACAAGTTTTCTCCTTGTTCCCGAGAGAATCTAAAACATCCCGTTTACTGTCTGTGAAGCCTGACTGCCATTCTGATGTGCAAGCTACGTGTTGGGTATTTGACTCGTGCGTGCAGCTGATGAAGCGCTCAACAACGGGATCGTGCTGTTTTGAGGGAACGCAACGCTTCTTCCCTGTAGCAGGTACTGCAGCGCATGAGTCGAGTCAGAGTAAAGTGAAACGATTCAGCAGTTTCCTGAAGCCTCTCAGAGTTCAGGTCAGTGCAGTGACAACAGCGTGTGGACACAAAATGGCCTCCAGCT
Source organism: Pelvicachromis taeniatus (assembly GCA_015108175.1). Lineage (NCBI taxonomy): Eukaryota > Metazoa > Chordata > Actinopteri > Cichliformes > Cichlidae > Pelvicachromis > Pelvicachromis taeniatus. Next base: position 19,705 of record VURO01041500.1, read on the forward strand.
GAGTCTCCTTGTTCAATGTGCTGCGCCCGTGTCCAGACGTGCTGACCGACAGGTGACACACGTAGGAGGTATCTCTGCTTTTAATCGGCGCAGGATTTGCAGTGTGTGGCGGCTGTGTTTGTGTATTATTTTTAAACCTTATTGTGAATTAAACGATTGAAAACACGTTGCGGCCATCTGTTAACCATACAGTGGAGTGTCTCTCCCAGCATCATGTGTTTAGATAACTGTGTGATTCTCTGATGCTCCAGATTGAACGCTCTTCTTCCTTTGTAGAGCCGTCCTGTTGATTAATGTCCAAAAAACATGATATAATATCAGTACACCAGGCACGCTAAACAGATGCCTACATTTTTCCAGCTGTGTCCTTTCATTTCGATTTCATGTGTTTCTTCAACAGTGAGCAATCAACTTTTGAAAGGGTTGGATGTAAAAAAAGCTATAGTGCTCTGAGATCAGCAGTCAGAGGACCATTTCTATACTGTCTGCACTCTGACTGTAGTCACACACGCATAAGCTGCCTTCTTGTTTTATCTGTGGCAAAAAAAAACAAGTGTTTCCACATACAAAGGTAGAAAGAAGAAAAGATATTGGGATTCAAAGGAGCTTTTGGTAAGGCGATATAGTGGATAACATAATGACTATCAGACAAAAGTTTTATCTGTATGATACACTGTATATAAATGATGGCCCCTGGAACCAGGATGTTATCCAGATCTGAAGAATTGAGGTGAGTATCTTGGCCTATCACTATTTGGGGTTTTAAACTTAAATACTATAAGCAACGGGTTTATCACCTTCACATAGGAAGAAATTATCAGTCAAAAGGTAGCTGCAGCCAAAGAATATACCCTCTTTTGTCTTAGGTCAAGGAACTACAGTGTTGATTTCCCGTTGACCTCCCATTGACATGTAGCCCCCTGCTGGTTATCAAGAAGAATGCAAGTTTATAGCAGGTTTACTGTAATCAGCATTGGCCTGAAGCTTGTACAGGGTGTACCCTGCCTCTCGCCCTGTGGTAGCTGGGATAGGCGGCATTCACTTTTTAATCTAAATGAATGTCAGGAACGTATTTTTGGTATGTGAAAGTATTTCTAGTCTTCATTTTCCAGACTCTGTGCATGTGATGTCGGTTTTTTAAATAAGTATTTTCTCTTTTTTTCTCTCTATATTTATTTATTTTTTTTACAAGGAAACAGTTAGATGTAAGCTAACTTCTGCGTTAAATGTGGAGTCACTGAAAGCAGGTTAGAATGAGAGTGATGTGTTACGTTTATTTGACCTCTTTGGTGACGTCTCTGGCATGTGGGAGAGCTTCTCAGGTTTTAAGGGACAACGTCACGACGGCGATGACACGATGACTCATGTGTGTCCCTCCCTCAACATGTGCGGTTGACGTTGACTTTTTTTCAGGGTCGGTTTCTTTGAGCAGCGACACTGACAGTCCCCTGCTATGATCGTGAAGCTGTGAACACACTATCACTCAATCGTCTCCCAAGTCTCAACACATTCATCTCGTCACAGTTATTTCCCTGGGGAATAATAATTTCAACTAAAAGTGAACTTACTTAGTTACAACTATATTTCCACCTCAGAATTTTTTGTTCTAGAGAAATGCAAACTTAAGAACTTCATATCATTAGAAATAAATTACTAGAAAACCCAACAACACTAAAAACAAAAATGCTGAGATGTGAATTTGACTCAGATTTGTGCAGAAATGTGCAGCACTGTGGGAAAGTCTTGAGCCATCTTCATTGCTTTATTATTTGCCAAGCAAACGGGAAACAGATGCAACTAGAGAAATGTGCATTTCCGAGGGAAAATGCTGTGTGAATGCTTAAAAGCTGAAACTGAAATGCTTTTCCAGTTTCAGCATTGGGACATGCACGTATTTTTTGTAATGTCAATGGGCATTCACACTTGAAAAGAGAAAAGAGTCTCTTTTGCAGTTTTTGGGGGGGAAAGAGGCTCTATTTCAGTTGGTTTTTTTTGAACAAAAATGAATTTTTGTTCAAAATGACAGTTTGGTTTTCCTGTCATTTTTACACAAAGATGAATTCATTACCGCAGCAGATCTTACCCGTGTGTTTGATGAAATGATTTATCAATGTCTTATAAATGAACTATTTGTAGTGAACTATAAACTGTCTGAAATTACTGACAGTTTACAGTTCACTACAAACTGTATTCCAGAACATAAAAGCCAACCGTCACTTACCGTTCTCTGTCTGAGTGGTGACATCACACAAATTTCTGGTGACATCAGTCATTTCTACAATTACAAACAGAAATGAATGGAACAATTAAAAATATCAGCACAATTGTTATCAATATTCCAGAACATAAAAGCCAACATTCAGTGTTTATTTGATTCACTTACCGTCCTCTGAGGTAACTCTGAGTGGTGACATCACACAAGTTTCCTATTAGAAATTAATGGAACAATTAAAAATATCAGCACAATTTCAATGTAGTTCATAGAGTATTCTTGTCAATATTTCAGAACATAAAAAGACAACATTCAGTGTTTATTTCATCCACTTACCGGTACGGTCAAAACAAACGCAACAAATAGTAGACAAATCCAGTTTTAGGAGAGTTTCATCTAGGAGTTTATCTTTGGCATTTAGTTGTTCTTTTAAAACGTGATTTTTCTTATCAGCTGCACGCCTGAGTCTCATTTGACAAACCAAAAGCTCGATTGCCTTTGTATGGACCTGAAGAGATCTTGTATATAGGTCCTGTCTGCTTATTCCTTGGTCCAAGCAACCATACTGGAATCACAAATAATGTTGGATCATAGCAATGTTAGAAGAACGATTGTAAAGTAATGTATGTAACATAGATAACTGTACTTCACACCGAAGATATAATTATTTAAATAATTTTCCATTTTACAAAATTTCAAAAATGAAATCCTGGCTTTTATCTACATTAGTTTGTTATATCTATGTGTCACTTACAGTCAATAGTTGAAATTCTTGACGCAATGTTTGCACTTCAGGATCGTCAATCCCAGGTAACTTAGTAGGAGAAGGATGTGCCATTTTCTAGT